>JAQZBX010044682.1:0-21290 GCA_029593785.1 Cabassous unicinctus
ATTGTTATTCCTATCATTCTCCTTGTCTGCCTTCTAGTAATAGTACAATCTACTAAAAGATTGCTCGGTAATTAGCAAGGAAGGAATTAACATTAATTGAGCACCTACTCTTATTTAATCCTCTGACAAATCCTATTAGATAAGCCTTCTTATCCTTATTTTATAGTTGAGGAAAGTGAAGCTCGGAGACACCTCTTGTTCCACACCCAGGTTTACACAAGAGTGAGAGCAGTATTATAATCCAGGTCTGTCTGACCCCAAAACCATGGGGATAGTTCTTTAGATGATAAAGTACTACTCTGTAGAAACTGGGAGCAGCCTTGTGAAAGAGGTGGGCTTAGGTGATCTGCTGTCCCTTTTTTTTTTTTTTTTACCCCTTTCACTGCCCCTGGCTCCCACTTGAGGATCCCAGAGCACTTACATCAGTCCACTTAGACCTGCAATCCTTAGACACGTCCCCTTGTTCCAACAGTAATTCTCTATTTTTTCTTTCCTCAGCACCCAGCAGAACTCAGTTTCACTCAGTGGCCCAGCTGTCCTCTCACTGTGAACTTGATCAACCAAATCCAAGGTTTATGGAAGCGGATGTGGCTCAAGCGATTGGGCTCCCATCTACAATATAGGAGGTCCAGGGTTCGATTCCCAGGGCCTCCTGTTGAAAGGCAAGCTGGCCCGCATGGCAAGCTGGCCTGAGTGGAGGGCTGGTCCACATGGAGTATTGGCCCGTGCAGGAGTGCTGGCCTGCGCAGAGAGCTGGCGCAGCAAGATGACGCAACAAAGAGACACAGAAGAGAGACAATAAGAAATGCACCAGACCAGGGAGCTGAGGTGGCACAAGAGACTGAGCACTTCTCTCCACTCTAGAAGATCCCAGGATTGGGTCCTGGTGCCGCCTAAAGAGAAGACAAGCAGATACAGAAGAACACAGAAAGAGCAGACAGCGAGCGCAAAACTACGGGGGTGGGGGGGGCAATAAATAAATAAAATCTTTTTTAAAAATAAATAAATCCAAAGTTTAAACAAGTGCTGAACACTTCATGTGTTAGCCCTCCCAAAGGGATCTGCAGCTAAATGAGGAAGGCTCTGATTGGTAGAATTTCAGACAAGGCAGCCTGCTTGCATAAATGAAATGCAAGTGGTTTATCAAGACTGGCTTGCCCCATTCGACCTGCTGCCTTCCTTTCCAGCCTCGTCCTGTGCCACCTCCCTTCCCCCACCCCACCTCTCACTCCGCTCCACGCTGGTTTCCTTTCGTTTCTTCCCAGTGGGCTTTCCACCCGTAAAGCTCGACTCTGCCTGAAAGTCCTGGCGTGTTAACTGCAACTGGGTCCCTCTTTCGGAGCCCACACTGCACACTGAGGCACGGCACTCTGCCATACCCAGGAAATAAGGCAGAGCCTCATCCATCTCAACACATTTTCATTCAGAATCTGGGTCAATGGCAAAAAAAGGGTCAAGAAAAAATGTCTACTGCATACCCAGAATGTTTAAATAGTATTTCAGGAGCTTAAGTCTCTTAATGGAAACAGACACTTTCAAGTACTGAGAACTGCTGCAGTTAAAGGAAAACCCTCCAGGATGCTTGCCCATTCATTCATTCAGCTTCCCTAGAGACTTCTTTGGGGGCAATATATTCATTTATGAGTCTGTGGACTCTTTTAAAGTGGTGCATTTCAACTATTGTAAAGATTTAAAGAATTTTCCCTTATTCAAATTGGCCTCCTCCGTCCGCCCCGCTGGCTTTCAAGCTCTCTAATGAGGGCTTATTACGGCTCAGGCGCCAGCCCTCAAGACACCCAAGGGGAATCCCAGCCCTCAGGGCACCCAAGGGGAATCTGCCGGTGTGTTCACAGCTCCTCACGGACCGCCTCCTTGGGGCACAGAGGTCACAGGCTGGATGAAAGCGTGTTGCTGGAACCCACTGCAAGTGTCCCTTTAGGGGCTCCACAGGCTCCTGAAAACCTGTAGTCCTTGACCTTGGGCCCGGGCTGTGGGCTCACGGTCCCCAGTGTCATCGATCCCAAGGTCTGGGCTCCCTCAAACTTCTAATTCCAGCTTCTGTCAAGAAACAGGATGGGCCCCTGACTATGTACAAGCAGAAAAGGAAATCACTGGAAGAATAAACAGCACATGGGAGCTGTGCAGTGAGCCGATTATCAACCACGTGGATGGGCCTTTAAAGTAGGTTCTTTAAACGTCTATCAGGCAACATTTAACTCATGCAGGCACTGCAACCGTGGAGGAATCCGAAGGCCTGCACACTTCCACGGGGCCCAGGAGTTCCTTTCTGTACCACGGGGAATTGAGAAACAAAGTTAAATTTATAAAATGCCACTGTATGTTCATTAGGCTCAGAGAGGAGGAAAGTAATCGTGGGAGTTTGGGAGACCAGGTGGGAGGTGCTGCCATTTGTGTCCTCTGAGGCCATGGCTTTCATTTGCAAGCAGCAGTATCTTTTCCATGCATAATTAACTGGGACCCTGCTTCCATGTCTTATTCCATCCTGAAGTCAGAGGATTTTTTTCTAAAATGCAAGTCTGATCATGTGACCCCTCCACTCATAATGCTTAAATGGCTCCACAATGCCTGTATGATGAAGTCCTGGCCTTTGGAATGGTCTCGGCCCTGCCTGCTTCTCTTATCTTACTGCTCCCAGCATCCTTATTTCACACCCACATGCTCCAGCAAGCTCTTTGCATTCCCTGAATGTGTCGGGCGCTCTGTAGCCTCTGTGCCTTTGCTTACATGCCTGCCTCTACCAGCAGGCCCATTCCCTCTCTGACTCTCACTCCATCACCTCTGGGCAGCATTCCTGAGCCTCCAGGACCAGCTGCTCACTCCTGTTATGCCCCTACTGGGTCCCCATACAGACTTCTAGCAGAGCACCTGAAACAGAGCCCTGTACCATTTTCCTTATTCACTGTCTCTTCCTAGACAATAAGCTTCTTGAGGGCACATTTTATTTCTTCAGCACCTGTCATAGGGCCTCACATACAACAGGCATACAACATACTCTGAAAGAATGGATGGACAGATGGGTGGATGGATGGATGGATAGATGGACAAGTAGGTGAAGGATGGATAAATGAATACATGAATAAGCTCTTTGAACAAAAGTCTGTTTTAAAATACAGTCACACTGGGACTTGGGTTTAACATGATCCTCCAAGGCACAAAATTCACAGCCAGGCTCTGTCTTAGGTCCCATCCATTTAGTTAAAATTCCCAAGAGGACAAGCGGGCACTAATTACAACCATTCTCTCATACCACAGTAGCCTGCGGCACTCTGAGGTCTCGGCTTCTCTAACCTGCTACCAGCACCACCTCGTATTTATAGATGAGTTTGGCCCTCTCTGGGAGACCCTGTCCATGTTGCAGAAACTTCTATAATCTACAGCAGTACCCGAAGACCCTTCTTAATGGAAATGGGGTTGGAGAACTTGAACAAAGGACATCTTTACAGCATTGACATCCTCCAGAAAGAAAAACATCTCTTTTGGTTGAACATAGGGGAAATTAAGATTTGCAAAGGTAGGATGACCAAGTTTACCCTATAAAATGTTCTTCTGGTCCAGTATTTGAGAAATGTGCTCCTTCTCCTGCCATTTAGGCAGGTTTTTTTTTCTATACCAAGTCATTTGGCCTTTTTTTCTTAAAGAATGCCAGAAGTAGCCCCATTCCTGTGGATGAACAAAGTTAGCACCAGAACTGCAGCCGTCTGAATCCGCTGCCCATGACCCCTGGTGAGCCACGGTGTTGGGGCCTTCCTTTCAGCGGACTTTGGGGTCAGGCCCAGAGCTGAGAGAGTGTGGCCTGATGCAGATCCTTTCCTGAATACTCATCCGCTGGGGAGATGAGATGTGGGCATTCACAGGATGACCTCCAAATCAGAACAGGGCTAAGTGTGTGCCAAGGCCACGGTAATTTCTATTAGCACAGCTGCACAAAATGTTATAAGGTTCTAAGTAATAAGGAAAAACGTATCATATGGTATCAGGAAACATGGCCACTCCTGGCTTAGGCCACCCTCTCAGTCGGTGGACATCCATAGCCAGTTGGCCAAAATGCAGCTTGGCTGCATCACCGTTATCAGTCTCCCCGGGTCAATACTCAGCAGCAGCTCCTATTGGGGCAACCCTAGAACTTTGCGTCACTTGCTTTTGAAGGTTACCTCGGTCCTCAGGATGACTGCAATGAGCAGATTAGTTGGCCACAGTCCATTCCCTCCTCTCCCTCACTGCAAACCTACCTAGGACGGCGGTAAGTGACTTATGCTCCTCATGCCTTCAGGGGACAAGTACGGAGGATCTGCAACAACTCAACCAGCAATGGCTGCTCACGTGCCTGACGGCCACTTGCCACACTGGCCTTTTTTCCTTAAAGAATGCCAGAAGTAGCCCCATGGCTATTGGACGCCAGCCGACAGCTTTCTCAAGCTTATTTAACGTGTAGACTTCACGCAGCTCTCCAGAGGCAGCTGTGTCTGCCCACACCACTTGGAGAAATGGCAAGATTTGGAGCTTTAAGGCTGTGGTTCTTGTCGATGCATGAAGAAGACAGAAGCCCAAAATGATATCATGCTCTGACTCCTAGAGCCACTGCAGCAGAGGGTCCAGGGAAGAGAGCTCCAGAACTGGACAGAACTTCTTGCTGGTCCTCACAACACCTTCAAAGCTGTTGTTCTCTCTGTTGTTAATACCATCTTGCCTCAAACTTCCCAGAGATAATGAGATGACAAAAGAGATCTTTAGTCAAGTGTGGGTGACTTATTTTCTAGTCCCTGTCTCCTTATCTTTTGCTCCTTTCCCCTCCCCTCAAGGGGTTTGCCTTGTGGCCATTAATGTCCTTACTTGCCCCATAATCTTATGACTCCACCGCCACTATCAACCATATGGCTTATGTCCAGGGCCCAGACCAGTCGAAATGTGATGTGGGTGTCTCAAGTCTCCATAGTCCGAGGTTTTGTATTAGGTATTTTTCTCCGAGATGGGATTCGGCATTGTACAGCAAACATCTGGGCTCCACTTTCCCCAGTTACCATCCCCCCCCTCCTTTTCCCTGCAGGGACCCTTTGGGTTAGGGGGCTCCTGTGATTGTAAATCTCAGCCCAGGACCCCTCCAAGTGCCATCAACCAGAGCCTGCCCACACCTACTTGGGAATGGAAACTCTGCCCCTGGACCTCAGCCGGGTGGCTTTCAGGGACTGGACCTCACACCAGTGGCTGGCAGCCTGCTTACCAGCTTATGCTTCTCAGAATGACCCTTTCTTGGATCTCCATCTTAGGGCATTACTTAACTGATGTACCACTGGCCTCTGCATTCTGGGCACCCCTCACCCCTCCCCAGCCACCCACCCGGTCTAAAATGTGACTATAGCTGAGCTGCTGGTTTGATGGACTGTGCCTACCCAACTAAGCTACCAGTCACCACCTCTGCAGCACAGTCAACTGCCTTCAACATCCATCCTGGCATAGAAAGAAGACCCAGGACCGATCCCAGCTCTCCTCATAGAGAGGAACATCTTGTCCTGTACACTCAGAGTTAAATGGAATAAGCCAAGATGGAGAAGAGGGATAGTCCATCCACCTAACACTATCAAATCCCAGTAACTTACTGAACTTACATCCCAGAGCAGGGTCTAATGCTTGCATGTGAAACAATATGAAACTCTGCCTGAGTCATTCCTCTGACACCTGTTCTGGCTAAATAAACTTTCCATTTAACAATACCTAATAGTGCAATGCAGATATAAAACAATCATATGCCTAGCTCTAAAACAGGGAGCCACTTCTGACGTGCTACAGCTCCTATTTCATGCCTCTTCCGTCATCTGGAGCGGGGCTTTGTCATAGAATGTTTGTGATGATAGAAATGTGCTTGATCTGCTCTAACAATAGCCGCTAGTCACGTGCGAGCATGGAGCGCTGGAAATATGGCTAGTGGGACCGAGGACCTGAAGTTTTCATTTCATTTCATTTCATTTTTCATTTAAATCACCACATGTGGCTGTGGATATTGTATTGGATAATGTGGAGGCCAGGGCAATAGCCAGGCTTATCATGCAGAATAGACAAGTCACAAATTGGTGGCCCGTGAGCCAGATCAACCCAGAGACCCATTTTGTTTGACCCACACAGTGTATTTGACTTATTTTGAATTTGCAGCCAACATTAAAAAATCCGGTGACCTCTTGTGAAGAATCCACACGTTTCCATCTGCTTTTGGAAAATGAGACGCTCTAAACCGCTTTACTATCTGTTCCCACATAGTACCAGTTGGCTGCTGCAGGAGAGCAGCTATCTCTGTAGAAGGAGCCTGGGCTCTCTTTTGCTCTATTCTCCACAACCCCTACTCTCTCTCTGACACTGTGGCAAAGTGAAGAATCGAGGACATCTCTGGCTCCTCCCAGAACACCTGATTTTGCCTAATTAACCAAATATTTAGGCTCTAATGAGGGAACTACTGCCTAATAACCTTTGTAGGAATTACCTCTAATTCCTGTAGCCCTTTACCATAAATTTAGCTGTAAACAAATTTATTTGAGGCACTAGTTAGAAACTCAATTTACCAATTTTTCTACCATAAAATATATCCTTATTACTTATCATAACCTTCATTCATATGCTTCACAGCTATGAAGGAAATGTCAGGATTAGCAGCCTTTTTCTCACCCATTCCCAAATGGAGTCCTTTTGATGGCAGGAGTGAAAATATTTTTCCCATCTTCCTCACTCAGTAAAACTGCATTCAGAATCTTGTCCTATACGATTTCTCAATTATATGTAAATGTTTCTCTTTTGTTTCAGTTTTGCTTCCATTAGATTTATTTCCAGATTCCACTTTGTTCAAACACAATTTACCACCCTCCCCAAATCCTCTATTCATGTCTTGCCCACCTAATGATTTTTTTTTTTAAGATTTATTTATTTATTTCTACCCCCCTCATTGTTTTTGTGCTCGCTGTCTGCTCTCTGTGTGTTCTTCTGTGTGTGCTTGTCTTTTCTTTAAGTGGCAGCGGGAAGTAGTAGCTCAAGGCTGAAAAGATGGGTCATATGCCTGATAGCCCACAGCTGAACTGCCGAAGAAAGCTGCACAACTGAGACTGAGAGAGGCTGCCTGGTAAGAGACAAGCCTATGCCTGGTTGCCCACAGCTGAGCTCCTGGAGATGGGAGATTCTGGAGGGGAAGGCAGGGACCTCAGCAGACATTGGCAGCCATCTTCACCATGTGGGAGGACCTCAGAATCACCAGGCGCTGACTTTGGTGAGAAAGTATCTCTGCTGATGCCTTGATTTGGACATTTCACAGCCTCAGAACTGTAAGCTTTTACCCCTAATAAATTTCCCATTATGAAAGCCAACTCATTTCTGGTATTTTGCATCGGCAGCCCTGTGGCTGCTGTCAAACATGACAGAGCTATCTCCTCTTCTGTGTGTCTCCTTGAGAGTGTCCTGTTTATATCAGCCCACCAAGGGGGCAGGGACTCAACCCTGAGTCACGCCCTACTGGCATGGTTGAATCAAAGCACTAATCTTAACAGGTAATTTAATCAAGGCATGTCAGCTGAATATAATGCATTCAAAGGGTATCACATCCAGAGGAATAGATTAGTTTACAAACATAATCTCTCTTTTTGGGGTTCATAAATAAACTGCCACATTTCTCCAAAGAAGATATACAAATGTCCAGTAAGCAACCCCCCCCAAAAAAAAGTTCAGCATCATTAGTCATTAGGGAAATCCAAATCAAAACCACCACGAGATATCACTTCACACCTACAAGCATACCTGTAATCAAAAAGACAAATAATAACGAATGCTGGTGAGGATGTGGAGAAATTGGGGTCCTCCTATACTGCTAGTGGGAATGTAAAACGGTACAGCTGCTTTGGAAAACACATTTGGCAGTTCCTCAAAAAATTAAATGTAGAGTTACCATATAACCCAGTATTTCTACTCTTAGGTAAATAACCAAGAAAATTGAAAACATATGTTCACACAAATACTTGTACATGAACATTCCAAGCAGCATTACTCATAATTGTCAAAAAGTATATAAACAATCCAAATGTCCATCAACTGAAGAATGGATAAATAAATGTGGTATAGCCATACAATGGAATACTATTCAACCACAAAAAGGAATGAAGTACTGATTCATGCTACAACCATTATGAACCTTGAAAACGTAAATGAAATAAGCCTGTCACAAAGGGTTGTATATTGTATGATTCCATTTGTATGAAATGTCCAAGGGAGACAGAAAGTAGATTAATGGTTGCCAGGGGCTGGGAGATGGGGGGACTGGAGAATGACTGCTAATAGGTTCAAGGTTTCTTTGGGGGATAATGAAAACATTTTGAAATTAGATAGTGGTGATGGTTGCACAACTTTGTGAATATACTCAAAGCTACTGAATTGTGCCCCTTAAAATAATGAACTTTATGGAATGTTAATTGTGTCTCAATTTTTTTAAATGCTTTTCCCAAACCTCACCTCTCTCCTGAAGCCCACACCCTTGACTCACCTGCCCTTGGAAGATAACTGCCCCTCTTCTTTACCTAAAAAATAGAGCCCATTAGGCATAAACTCACTGCACTGCCACCCCCTCCACCTCAGACTCAGTTCTCTTCCCTGCTGGAGGAGGCCCTGATCATCCTCAAGCAACTGCATTGCCTGCACCTGCCCTTGACACCAACACCTGCTTCCTTGTCAGGGATGCCCATTCCCACTCTCATATCAGTCCCGCCCTCCCCACTGGGGCCTTCCTCTCACTACAGGTGAGCATAATGGGAGCTTCCCCATTCAACAAAAGCACAAGGCCCTTTCCCTATGCCTGCCTCCCCAGAATACTACCCGCCTTCCCTAAAGACTGGGAGATGAGTTCCCCACCCACCTGCCCTGCCTCACCTCCTTCTCTCCCCCACCTCAAAGCACCATGGTTGCTGCCCTCCCCTCTTCCCGGGGGGCCCTGCCAATGGCTCGGCAACCTCAGCAGCCAAAGCCAGGGGCATCCTTTCAGGTTTCATCGTACTTGATTTTTTCCCTGCATTTGACACTGTTGACCATCCCTGCGCCTTTTGAAATATCCTTCTCTTCCCTCCCTTATCTTGAGTTTTTTTATATTAATTGACACAAAATGGCCATTTATTAACTCTTAATAGCCCAATACCAGGCACTGTACTTTCACGAAGCCTCTGGGTTAATCTGAACAATGCTATGAAATAGGTATTATCTCTATTTTTCTTTTGCAGTTCCAGGGCCCATATGAGTTAAACCGAGGCCCAGTCTTAAACTGACTCATCCCAGGTCTAAAAGATTCCAAAATCAGAGGTCTTTCTACGTTCCCACCACAATGCTGGCAGTGGGCTCACTCCTCTGGTTGCGGCTTGCTAAGCTCTTTCTAGGCTCCTCTTCTCTGGGTCCTGTCATTAATGGCCTTCATCTGGCCACGCCCTCTTTCTGGGTGGTCTCATTTACCCCATGACTTCAGGTCCCACCTCCATGCTGGTGGCTCCCCATCCCTATCTCCAGCCCCAAAATCTCTTCTGAACTCACCTCTGCCAATTGTCAGAGGCTGGAAGGTGGTTCCTGCTCAATCCAGGAGTGTTACTGATGAATCCAGTTGGAACCGCCGGGAGCCCCCAAGCTGCCCTTCCACAGGGATTCGGCTGGAAGGGTCCTGTGTTCTCTTCAAACCCCCATCGTCTGTTTCCACATTTGTCTCTGCTATTTATTTTTTTCCCTTGAAACTGATTTCTGATATCCCATTTATCTGTATTTTTGAGTTGAGCAACCAGGCAGATAGTGGTACAAGATCGGGAGGTGAAAACAAAAGTTCTACTTTGGACAGGTTAAATTTTGAGATGTCTATTAGATATACAAGTGGAAATGATGAGTAAGAAAGTGGATACATAAGCCTGGACTGGAGCTATAAATTTGAAGTCATTAGCACATGTATTCAAAGCCAAGGGGTTGGATGGCATCAACTAGGAAGAGAGGGTAGACAGAGAAGAGTAGAACACTCATCTGAGTCATAAAGCACTCAAACAATTACAGCAGCAGTTCTTAAAAAGGAGTTCCAGGAGATCAAAACTAGTATTATAATACTAAGATGTAATTTGTCTCTCTCAGTTTCTCTTTCATGAGTATACAGTGGAGTTTTACCCAAAAGCTACACAAAATGTGACAATATCATGGCTCCTACGGCTAATGGAATATGTTCTTGTGTATTCTGATGTTTTCTAGACTGTTTAAAGTAGTAGGTTTACATTATAAATATGTATATTTTCAACAATTAATTCTGTTCTCAGACTTCTACCCAGCTTTTACCAGCTTTCCTCAGGCATACCTGCTGTAATATCTGTAGTCTCATTTTCATTCAGTAACTTGTGATTTTTGAAATCCGAAAATTTTTCTTGTGTCTATGTCAAAACACAACCAGAAATAAGTATATTTTGTTATCTTGTTTGGCAATATTTTTTTAGATTTTTAAATCTTTTCTAAATTTTAAAATTATGTCTAAAACTATTAATATTTTGACTAATAACATTTTCTTTTAAGTAAAAGAATTTATCTATAATATCTTCGTTATATGTCAGGATGAATCATTGGATTAAAAAAGAAATGAGAAGATTCCTTTTGTAAACCTACGGTTGCATTGTCTAATTTAAAGATGCTGAAAAAGCTGAAATGAACATATCAGAAGGTTCTATGACCCATTTTTTCATTTTTTAAAAATGTTATTTATGCCAACTAAAAGTGGACTTATTATTGTTATTTTTTAAAGAATTAATAAATATTTTTAATTTTCCAGCTTTAATTTCTAACACATTAAATATAGGTAGATATAATCCATATAAACAAGGCTCTTTGGGATCCTCAATAAGTTTGAAGAATGTAAAGGGGTCCTGAGACTAAAAAGTTTGAGAACCTATAATTTAGAGGCTAGAAAAAGAGCATTAGTCAGCAAAGAGAACTGAGAGAAACTGAGGCTGGTGGTTAGAAAGAAAACCAGTTGAGTCAGCATCCTGGAAGTCAGAAGAAGAGTGTTTCAAAAAGGAAGAGGTGGTGCTACAGTGCTGGCTGGTAGGGTAAGACAAGGATGGATATACTGAATTTAGCTACATGGAGGATACTATGACCTTGACAGGGCAGTTTTAGGTGGTGATAGAAGACATATTGGGGCAGGCTGAAGAGTGAACAGAAGTGTCCAAAATACATAAACAACTCTTACAAATTGACAATGAAAAGACAAATAAGACACCAGGAAAATGGGTAAAGATTGTAAACAAGCAGTTCACAAAAGAGGCACTATACATGAGAATAACCATATAAAAGGTTGCTGTACCCACTAGCACTCAGAAAAAGGGCCTTGGAAATTGAGATGCCATTTTTAACCTACATGATTTGGCAAACTATTGAAGTTTGATGTCAAGTGTTGGGGAAATCATGGGAATGCTTGTCTGCACCTATACAACTGGAGGAGGTGAAAGTGGACAATCCCTTTCAAGGGTGATTTGACAATATCGCTAATAATGTTAAATGTGCTTACCCAGTGTAGCAGTTTGGCAGTTTGATATTGTTATGAATTCCAAAAATAGATATTGGATTATGCTTGTAAACTGGCCTGTTAATCTGGGCATGATTAAGTTATAATTAGGACATTGACTGGGCCACATCAGTAGGATGTTGAGCCCCACCCCTTGGTGGGTGGGGAATCAAATATAAAAGGCATGGCAAAGGACATATTTGGAGCAGTTCTGATGCTGGAATCTTGAGCTGGAGCTCTGGGAAGTAAGAGAGTTGGTCGTGAAGAAGGAGAGAAGGCCCCAGGAAAAGAGATGAGCCGTTCGCCTGAGAGTCTACAGCTGGCCTTGTGGAGAAAGGCAAAGCCTAGAGAGCCTCATAGTCTACAGCTGACCTTATGGAAGAAACAGAGGAGTTGAGCCCGGAGAGAAACAGAGCCCCAGGAAGAGAGGAACCCAAGAAGCCTGAACCCTGGCAAACGTTGGCAGCTGTCTTGCTCCAACACGTGGCAATTGCCTTTGGTGAGGGAAGAAACTTACTCTTTATGGCCTGGTACCTGTGGACTTCTACCCCAAATAAATACCCTTTATAAAAACCAACCGATTTCTGGTATTTTGCATCAGCACCCCTTTGGCTGACTAATACACCCAATGATCCAGAAGTTTCGTTATCCAGGGTCTATCATATAGAAACTCTTACATGCTTGCACAGGCAAGCAGGTACAAGGTGGTCCTTAAAGCTCTGTTTATTATAGAGAAAAACTGAAAAATGGCTAGATATGCCATGGTATCGTCATACTTTTACTGTGGAACAGTGCAGTGATTGTGAGCACAGACTTGAAACAGCTGCCTGATTTCATTGCCTGACTTCATGGCTTACTCAGCACATAATCCTCAGCAAGTTACTTAATCTCTTAATTCTTCTGTTTCCTCATTAAAATGGAGAAAACAATACCAATTTCACAGGGTCATCGAAAGGCCTAAAAAAGTAAACATGTAAAGCAATTGCACTTGGGACATAGCACTCAATACCTATCAGCAATTAGTTGTAGTAGCAGCAGTTAAAATAATGAGGTAAATTTATATGTATTAATACAATTTATATATACTAACCTAGAAAGCCCTCTGAAACACAAAGAGAGCAAAAGAAGTTGCTGATATAGAGTGATATCATTTCTGTAAAATGCACACACCGACCAATAATATTACACATTTTCCTCAAGGGCATATACATATGCAAATATGTAGAAAAAGGGCCGAAAGGACACAAAGGAGTAAAGATAAACCACAGTGACCTCCGGTGGGGAAAGGGGACAGGATGGGGAGGGGTTGGTCAAAGTGGACTTTAGCCTTATCTCTAAGGTTTAGTAATATAGCCCTTATTATATGCATAAAGTGAACGGGAGGTGAAGAAATGGAGGCAGCAAATGTAGTAAATCTTTAGGAAAGTTTGCTACGAAGAAGTGAGTCCAAAAAGGATGTGAAGAGGATTGGAAAGTCAAGACGGGATTTTGCGCGTTTCGCTTTCGCTGCTGTTGTGTTTTTCATGGCGATATAAAAGATGTTTGTAGGCTGATGGAAATGATCCAGGGGAGAATGATGATGCGATGGATGGTTTTAGGAGGTGGGAAGTGAAAGGATTCAAGGGATAAGGAAGCATATCAGGGATCCTTCTGCTATGGGAGAGGAAGGGAAGGTATACTGGGACAGGAAGATGATAAGTTTGCTGGGGTGGAATATAAGTGGGCTCCTCTCGATTTACTTTCCCCCTTCTCATCTCCCATTGAACAAAGTGAAGGCATCCACTGAGAGGGCAGTAAGTGGAAAGAGTGCGTAAGATTTGAGGAGAAGAGAAGATGTGATGTATGCATCTTTATGCAGAGAAATGTTTGAAAGTCCATTTGTGGTTTGTGGTCATAAATTAAAAGAAAATATTAATGGAGAAATGTATATATTTATTCATCTGTGTTTGCTTTTTAGTTTTTAATTGTTTATATTTTCGATTATTAAATGTACAAATAAAGTTAAGAAAAAAAAATAAATTAAAAAAAAAAGAAAAGAAACTCTGCCCACCTCAGCACTCCTACCTTTTCCATGGCACTCATCAAATTAGCCTCTAATTGTTTAAACACATTTCCATCCCCTGCTCATTTTATAATATCAACAGCTAACGGTGTGAAACCCTACACAGGCCAAGCATTTTGCACACAATACACCATTCAGTTCTCACAGACAATCCCATGAGGTAACTACTTTAACACCCACTCTTGAAATGAGGTAACAGGACACAAAGAAATAGGTCATTTGCTCAAGGCCACCATGTGCCACCAAAATAAAGCTTTCTATAAGCATGTTAAATTCATTCTTATTGTTTGCACACTAACTTCTCGAGTGACATTCAAGAATTAAATTTTAAACACAAGCACTGGACTGATTTTCCTATAGAAATGCATCTTCTTACCTAACTAAATGGCCAAAAGCAAGTTAAAAGAAAAGAGGCCACTGGTGATGTTATTAAATGGTCCTCAAAACAGTCCAGAGTCCTATTTGGCCTGAGATGTTTGTAGAATGTCTCTGCATTGCTCTATGTGGTTCCAAACCTGGATTATTCCAAACATGAATGGAATAAAATGGAATCAAACCTGCATGGAACTTGAGAGTTAACACATTGTTAGGGTATAACCAAAAAAAACACCTACCAATTAAAGGTTATTTCAAGAACTAACATTAAAAGGTACACTTTGAAGAGTGAATGTGACTCAAGCAATTGGGCACCCTCCTCCCACATGGGAGGTCCCAGGTTCAGTTCCTGGTGCCTCCTAAAGAAGACTAGCAAGACAGCAAGCTGACACAAAGAGCTGGCATGGTGAGTTGAGGCAATGAGATGTCACAACAAGATGATGCAATGAGATGTCATAACGAGAAGAAGCAACGAGAGACATAATAAGCAGGGAGCGGATGTGGCTCAAGCGATTGGGCACCTCCCTCCCACATGAGAGGTCCTGGGTTCGGTTCCTGGTGCCTCCTAAAAGAAGATGAGCAGACACAGAGAGCAGACAGCGAGCGAAAACAACGGAGGGGTGGGGGAACAAATAAAAATCTTTAAAAAAAAAAGGTACACTTCGGCTGTGTACTATTGTTAAGCTAAGATAGTTACACAATGCAGTCAGTGCCTAAAGTCCAGTGTTCAGTGTTACTGGATGAATGAATGGCCAGGAGGTAAAGCTGATCCTTCCTAAATCCTATTTCCGAGTAATTCTGTCTTTCAAGATGGAGATTTAATGAATAGAGCCGTGGATGATAGGCTTTCTCAGTTGACTTTTCTACCAGCTTTTGCATAATCATACGCTCTGTAAGAAATGTAGTTCATTTGTCAGAAAAAGAAAAGGGGTGGGGGCTAATGGCCAGGTTTTGGTTCTTGGTTTTAATGATTGCGGCTGTAACTATGAATATGCATCAAGTTTTTAAAAACAAGATTATAGAATTTCAGATTTTAAAAAGCACTTGGAAAAAATAAAAAAAATTAAAAAATTAAAAAAGCACTTGGCCAGCAGTCCCGGATACAACATCTTTCAACTTCCAACTAAAATATTATTGAAGATCATAAAGATATGAAAATGCCCAATAATTCTGTAAAACTAAGATCAATGGATACCCAAGGCTATATCTTGGAATAATCTTCAATAATATAAAATTCCAAGACTTAGGACTTATATTGCCAGCTGGTCTGCAAGGGGGCCTTGGCTCTTCATCCAATAGACATAACAACTCCTTGAAAGCTACTGTGCAGCAAAGGGGGTAGAAGACAAGGAGAGAGCATGTGGGAAATGCATCTTCTCTGACAGCTCATGGCACCTAAGGACATGGAGAAGTTAAAGAAGTGCCACCTCAAACAACGCTATTCTGGTCCAGCAGCTGAGGCCAGCCTGGACAAAGTTTTCACAAATCTGGGCTACAATGGGAAAAATAAGGTCAATACACTTAATTTTTCATAAAACTAAATTTATACATGTTTTTACATTCTGGAGTTATGGTCTCTTAATGATTTTGGTGCTAAAATGTCCTTTATTTCATGAGATGACAGTAAGTGATAGTTAATCATTTTTTGAAATGGTCTTATATGACAACATAAGAAGTTGGTACCCCTTAAGTTGCTCCAAAAATTATTTTTTAAATTTTACTGGTGTGTGAAAGCCAAAATCTGAAACCAGTGCACCAGAAAACGGCGATTGAACAAGGAGCCTGATTTCGTCCTCAAACTACAAAGATGATTCAGCTGATACACATGGTCAGAGAATGGGGCCAGAGACAGTCCACACACACTTCTGTTGATATAATGGATTCTGAAGATATCACACCTGAACTGAAGGTAAATACATGAGAGGAAACAAGGAGCATATGAAAAATTACTACAGGACAAGGGATGGGAGACATCCTGAAGAATATATATATTTTCAGGAAATTACTTGGCATCTTCAATGGAGGGTAAGAAGATATCTCTAAATCAGAAACAGAAATAAAACACTAAAGAATATAATCTATCACATAAATCCCTGATTTTAACAGCATATTGAGAAAACGCTAGTCCTGGGTGTTCTTCTGTTGAACGTAAACAATTTCACAAAACATCAACATCGGCCAAGGCCACTTTGTGACCACGATGGATCAAAACAAAAACAAGACCATTCCGAAATGTATGTATTTACTCATCTGTGTTTACTATTTAGTTGTTAATTGTTTATATTTTCAATTATTAAACGTACAAAATAAAGTTAAAAAAAAAAAAGAACACTCCATAATCACGTCCAATTCAAACATCAATTCTCCCTAACTCCCCTAAGAGCCTCCTAATATGAATGACGATTGCTTCTTTACCAATTACAACTTTAGCCCGTCTAGTCTTTCCTCCCTATAGGTAAGATTTATTGAGCTACCCAGTCATTGGTAGTGTGGTGGTGAATTTCCTGTGTCACCTTGGCCGGGTTATGCTGTCCAGTGGTTTGGTTAAGCAAGCCCTGGCCTGATTGCTACCATAAGGGTTTCTCATGGCATCTATGGTTGATTACATCTACAATCAACAAAGGAGACGGCCTGCAGCAATGAGAGAAGTCTCATCCAATCAACTGATGGCCTTAAAAGGAGAACTGAGAATTTCGGCAGTCAGAAAGAAGAATTTCTATCTCTACTTCAGCCAGCCAGCTTCTCCTGGGGAATTCAACATGACCATCGAGTTCCCAACTTGTAGCCTGCCCTGCAGAACTCGGACTTGCCCATCCCCACGGTCACATGAGCCAATTCCTATAATAAATCTCATAATATTCACAGATATATGTATGTATGTATATATCCTGCCAATTTTGTTTCTCTGGAGAACCCTAACTAATACACAGGAAGTTGTGCCCATTTTCTGGCAGAGCCAAATCCTGAGGGAGCCCTCATTTCCTTGTACCCTTCCAAAAATCACCCAACCAAAGCCAAAATCCCCTAAGTATTTTCTAACACCGTCTTCCAGAGACGTCCCATGGTTCCCCATGTTATTTCTCCCTTCTGGCTACAATACACCCAACTTGTTCAATTACAGAGTATTCCTGATAGACAACATGCTTAAGTAGGGAGTGACAAACGATTCTTCAACATGATAGAGAGTGTCTCCCTCTGGCAATAATGAAACAGTAGAGACCTTCTCATTAAGGTCAGAAATCAAACAGAGAACCTTAACATAACACCACATCCCAGTATGGCTCTAGAAGTTCTAGCTAACGTAATCAGACAAGGAAAATAAGTAATAAATAAAAGCCCTGGGAAGGAAGAAACTCTCATAATATTATTTTGAGTTGTATATATGTTACCACCATAAAAAGTTTTTTATTTTAAATGTAGTATAGCCACAGATAATAAAACTGCCCAAGGAGAATCAATTGGAAATTATTAGACCTAAGACTTTGATAAGATGATCTGTTACTAATAAAACTCAGGAGTCTCCCAGTATGTAAACTTCAAAATATAATGAAGAAATTTTCCATTCACAATAGCAACAAAACACCTGGGAATAAATGTAACAGGAAATTTCAGAGGAATAGAGTAGAATACTTCAATGAATGGCAAGACATATTATAAACTTAGGTAGAAAGCCTTCCTATTTTAATAGCAACTATTCTTTATAAATCAATATATAAATTTAATAAAATTGTGGTAACAATTATATTTCTGTAATTTAAAATATATTGAATGAAAAATCCATTTGAATGGTGAAACAAAGAAAAGATATTTAAAAGTTACAATAATTAAAACAGCATTGAATCACCAAGAGATTAGTAAGGCAGATCAATGAAACAGAGCAGGAAGCAAAAAAAAAAACAGATTCAGGTATATATAAAAAGTTGAGTATATTAAAAAGAGGATGTTTCAAATGAGTGGGAAAAAAATCAACTATTCAATACATGGGATTTGACAACTGGCTAGCTATTTAAAATTTTAACTTATACTTTATTTCAAGTAATAGATAAAACTATTCAGCAGATTTAAATGTAAATAAACAAAAAATCCAAAAAGGAGAAAATATAGGTAAATAGTTATATAATCTTTGAGTGTGTGTTAAAAGTTATATAATCTTGAAGTTAGAATGATAACAAAGCAGAAACCATGTCAGAAAAGATAAATTGATGTAAGAGTTAATTATGCAGGGTTTTTTTCTACTTTAAACAGTTTCTAAATAAAATTCTGTATTTCAAAAAAAAAAGAGTTAATTATGTAAAATTTAAATGTGAATGTCAATAAATAAAATTCAGTAGAAAATTAGAGGCAAATTAGGAAAAATGTGAAACAAATGATGTTAAAGTGGATAATATTTTAATAGGTAATTTTTACACATCCATATCTAAAATATGAACATACTAATATGAAAATCAGCAAAAAGCAGGATACCACTTATCAACTATAAATTTGGGAAATATCTATAGGAACTATAATACCCAGTGGTATCAAAGATGCTGAGAAACAGTAATTCTCATTAATTTTTGGTGGTATGATAAAGATGGGGAAAAGTAATTCAACAAAATGCTATCAATGGGAAAGCAGATGTGGCTCAAGTGGTTGGGCTCCCGTTTACCATATGGGAGGCCTCAGGGTCGATTCCCGGGCCTGCGCAGTGCGGTGAGCTGATGGCCTGCGCGGCATGTTGAGCTGGCACAGCAAGATGACACAACAAAGGGAGACAAGCAGGCACAGAAAAACTCACAACAAATGGACACAGTGAGCACAAGCAGCAAAGGGGAGGATAAATAAATAAATAAAATAAATCTTTAAAAAAAATGCTATCGGTGGTTATTTCTTTCTTTTCTTCTTAATTTACTTATCAATGTTATCTACAATAAAAATGTGGCAATAGTTTATAAATATTATATAAATAACATAACAATAAACATTTGTCAGGTTATTTGTAAAAATAGAACAAGATAAATATTGAGTTGAATTTGTTTCCCAAAATTACTTATTTTAAATTCAGCTTGTGTGCTGCGGCCCTCCTCAATACCATCTCTGCCACTACCAAATCACTGGTTTGGAAAAGAAATTTTCAATTTCATTAACTCAATAATTATATATATATATATGTTTAATTATATATATATATATAAACAAAGAAGGAAATATAAAACACTCAAGAATACTGAATTATTGCAAATGCTATTCTAAATTACTTTCAAAGCTCCCCATAAAACTAAATATAAAAGCTAAAACTATAAAACTCTTAGAAGAAAACATAGAGAAACATCTTTAGGACCTTGTATTAGGTCATGGAGTCTTAGACTATACCAGAAGCATGAGCAGCGAAAGAAAAAATAAACTGGGCTTCATCAAAATTAATAACCTTTGTGCATCAAAAAACATTATCAAGAAAGTAGAAAAAAAACCTACAGAAAGGGAGAAAATATTTGGAAACCATATATCTGATAAGTGTTTAATATCCAGAATTCACAAAGAACTCCTACAACTCAACAACAAAAAGACAACCCAATTAAAAATGTGAAAAGGACTTGAATAGACATTTTCCCAAACAAGATATATAAAAGGCCAATAAGCACATGAAAAGGTCCTCACCATCATTAGCCAGCAGGGAAATACAAAACAAAACCACAATGAGATACCACTTCACACCCAGGAGAATGGCTATTATTTAAAAAACAGAAAATAACAAGTGCTTGTGAGAAGGCAGAGAAATAAGAACTCTTGTACATTGTTGGTGAGAATGTAAAATGATGCAGCCACTGTATATCACTTTGATAGGTCCTCAAAAAATTAAATATAGAACTACCATATGACCTGGTAATAGCACATCTTAGATATATACCCAAAAGAATTTTTTTAAAAAGACTCAAACAGATATTTGTACACCAATATTCGGAGAAGCATTATTCACAATAGCCAAAAGATGAAAGCAACCCAAGTGCATTTCAACAGATGACTAGATGAACAAAATATGGTATATACATATACACAATGGAATATTATTTAGTTGTAAAAAGGAATAAAGTTCTGGTACATGCTACAACATGGATGATCCTTGAAGACATCATGTTGAGTGAAATAAGCCAGATACGAATGGACAGATATTGTATGATTCCACGTACATGGAATAAATAGAATATGCAAATTCATAGACATAGAAAGAGTACAGTTTACCAGACATAGGGGGCAGGGGTGTATGGGAAATTAATATACAATGCATGCAGGGTTTCTTTTTAGGGTGATGTAAATGTTTTGGTAATGCATGGGTGAGGATAGCACAACATTAGGACTGTGGCTAATCTCGTTGAATTGTCTGCTTTGGAGTGGTTGAGACGGGAAAGTTTATTTTGAATCTATGTTATAATTTTTAAAAAGAGACAGACAAAATGGACAATGACAATTAAATGCAATACATGACCCTGGGCTGGTTCTACTAATGGAGGAGAAAATGCCCACAAAGACATTATGGGACAAGTGAAAATATTAGAATGCAGACTCTATGTTTTATATCGATGTTAAATTTCTTGGAATGGACCTGGTAACCACTTACTGTGGTTACATAAGTGAATATCCTTGTTCTTAGGAAATTCACATGGACATATTAAGCGTTAAAGGAGCAGGATGTATGAAATCTAATCTTGAATGTTTAAAAGATAGATATTGGATAGATAGATGGAAAGACAGATAGATTGATAGATAGATAGATAGACAGATAGATATAGAATTATGTAACAAAAGTGGCCAAATGTTAAAAGTTGGTAAATCTGGGGATATATTGGAGTTCTCTGTATTGCTCTTGTATTATTTTTGTCACATTCCTGTAAGTTTTAAATTACTTCAAAATAAAATGTTCTTAAAAAGCAAGAACTTGAACAGACATTTCTCCAAAGAAGATATGCAAATGGCCAATAAGCACATGGAGAGCTGCTCAAGATCAAGGCAGTAGGGAAATGCAAATCAAAACTATAATGAGATGCCACTTCATACGCGCTAGGATGACTGTTATTATAAAAACAAAATAATGAGAGTTGGGGAGGATGCTGAGAAATAGAAACCCTTGTATTATCTATCGGTGGGGATGTAAAATGGTGCAGTATTGTGGAAATTGGCTGTTCCTCAAAAAGTTAAGTATAGGGGACCCTGCCCCAATAAAGATAGTGGAGTGAGATGCTTCAGGGCTCCATTCCCCCACAGAAGCTTTGAACAACCAGTAAAAATTGGCAGAAGCACCTTCCTCAAAGCTCCAAAAAAAAAAAA
>JAQZBX010044683.1:0-21283 GCA_029593785.1 Cabassous unicinctus
GGGGGGGGGGAAGGAGTCAATAATTGGCCGGCTTGGAATGGTTCTCAAACCTGAGCATACAGTGGAATCACCTGGAGGTGTTGGTAAAACACAGATTGCTGGGTCCCCACCCCAAGGGCTCTGACTCACTAGGTCTGGGGTGGCGCCTGAGAACGTGCATTCCAACAAGTTCCCGGACCGTACTGACGTTCCTGGTCCAGCGACCACACTTTAAGAACCACTGGCTTAGAGGCTTGATTCCAACTCCAGGAAAAAAAAAAAAAAGCCAGTTCCGAGATGACTGTCAGAGGTGCCCTCTGAAATACTGAGGAATTTTTGACTACAGTCATTTGTCCACCCCAAACCCCACCACTATCGGCTATGTGTGCCTTTCTTTTTCTCCACAGGGTCCGTAAATGTGAAAAAGCAAAATTGGGTAGAGAGCTTTTTTACCCGCCTCTGGTTAGTAAGCAGTTAAGCCATGGCTATTAGCACTAAAACCATTAAAAGTGCTGTGTGCTTGCTTCAGGGACCCGGATGTAGGAGAAGCTCTGCAGCAGCGTCCTTTTCTGCAGTGGGCAGGGAAGGAGACAACTATGGGAGCAAAAAAATAAAATAAAATGTTCAAATAGAGGCAGGCAGGCCAAACCTGAGACCTTCGGTGTCAGGAAAAGGGACCGACTGAGCAATGTACTTTGCAGTTTACAACCACAAGAGGTCCCCCGTTCTCCTTCAACCCCCTCCTACCGCTAGGCTCCCACGTGGTTCTGGACTCTTCCCCACCTTTGCTGAAAGCCCTGCTTCAGGTCGCGCAGGTGGCCTCTAACTGGTAGAGGCCTCACCCCAACTCAACAGCAGGTGGTGTATAGCTGGGGCTGGACGGTCCACAAGCCCATCAACAAATCAACAATAGGCAGTGATGTGTTTCTGGTAACAATGAACAAACTACCTCATAGAAACAATATTATATTTTGTGGTTAAGTTCTTTAGCAATCTTATTCTATTTCAGCCCAGCTATGGAATCACTCATCTCTTCTGAGCTGGTGTGAAGACTTAACCACATATAATCTGGTTTCTAAAGGAAAACGCATTCCAGGTTGCAATCTACCAATTTAAAAAATTTTGGAACTTGACTTGCTTATAAATTGGGGTTTGCCCACGCCTAAAAAGACTTGGTTTCCTTCCTGTACACTCTCCACTACACCCATTTCCAATAAGTAACATTAAGTAAATTAAGGATATACAGTAACCTGTGTTATAATAACTAGAGAACAGTTCTAAATCCAAAATATGAAACTGGCACTGTTCACTAGTCTGGAGATCCTATCAACCAAAGGAAAACGTGCTGCCCCTAAGGCTAAGGTACTCTTTAGTCTACTAATTTAGCAGAGAAACTTCTATAGCACTTGACTGTGTTGTTTACATTCTACCTACACCTGTAGTAAATGTATTTTTGGCTACCAGTTCACTATTCTGAACAAGAAGAAACAGAGCATTATACTTTACAGCTAACCCTACACAAATGTAATTCATGAGAGAAATTTAATAAATTACGGTCTATTATATTCAGTCAACAACAAGTAGATACAAAGGAGGTTTTAAAAACATGTGGTATCACAGACAACAGCAATGTGCCTTCTCTAAATAAATATATTTTAAATAATAATACAAAAATCCCTTGTACTGACACATAAAATCAAAAGATCCAAAAATATCACTACACATCCTAGAGCTAATGATAATTTCCTAAATTGACTTTGGGAGTGTTAAATGCATCGTTACAAGTTAGCGAGGAAAATAGTGGCATAATATAGCTTGCAAACTAAATTCTGTATTTTTAGAATGGACGTTCATCCCATTACCTGGCTATTTCATTACCTGGCCCTCTAGACGAGCCTCCAAGGGCTGGCTGTTATTTTGCTAGGTTTCTCTCATTGCTCCTATAATATAGAAAACATTTCTGAAAAGGACAGAGATGACTCTGGATTTCACTAACCTTCATATAGAAATACCTGAATTCTGACCTAAGATGGATGTCATTCCATCTTATATTAGAAGTTATTATGGTCCTATCAGCCACTGAAGAAAATAACCTTTCATTCTCTCCCAAGAGGATAACCAGGTGCTTTGATGCCTACCTTTTCTATGGGGCATTACTCTGTAAGGGGGAGGGGCAGTTTCCTATTATTCTTAGTGAGCACGGAAGTCTGGGAATAGACATGCCTTTGGAAATTTAAGTGGGGGAGGAACAGAACCCAGAGCGAAGTGCCTGGAAGCTCTGCCAGCTGTCTGTGGTTAGATTCTGCTTATCTCAGGATAAGAAATCGGCGCTCCGTGAACTTACGTGTTTGAAAAATTAAACCAGAATACAGATCAAACGCAAGTCCTGTTTCAGGAGACCAGCTCATGGAGCACGTACATTTCTTACCGTGTGAGGCTGAGAATCTAACCAGAGGTGCTGGCACGCTTATGGGGCTGAGGCTCTGGGTTTCCTTGTGGTCATCCACTGCTTTCCAACTATCTTGCCCCAACGTGTCCTCCTTATCCATCTCTGGGTAGTTTTCTTCCCGCTCCCCATATGGGTCAGAGTACTAGGCAACCAGTCCTGCGTGGGCCTTGTCAGGCGGGCAGTGGTGCCTTCCCCCTTGGTTAGGGAAGCGAAAGGGATAGAAGGGGAGTCAACACAGACACCAAGGCCCTCCTGGCTTTCCCATCTGGGGAAGGAAGGTACAGTTATTTCATCACAAGTGCTTCACAAAGACAATCTCTGAGGGTTATTGTTTCTGTTTTTGTTTTTTAACTCTGGATGGAGAGTTAATGGAGAAGAAATAGAAATGAGGCTTATTTAAGGTACAAAAACCTTATAGTCATAATAACCTAAATTCATATAAAACGAAGTCTTTTAAAGATACCCCTAAATTACCCAATATAAAACAGTTCTCACTTGTCCTAGATCATTCTTAGTTAGATACACATTGAATTATTCTCTGTGCGAAAAGCTGGTGGACATGAGTAAAAGCTGCTGGATTTCTAATTTAATAAAGCCTGCCCCCTCTTTCAACATACAGGTGTAGGGTTGAAGGTGAGCTGCATCAGAGGGATATTTTCTTAGGTATTTTGGACAATCTTTTCATAGTACTCTTGCTTCTCAACTCATCACAAAGGTGCCAGTAGAAATGGACTCAGACTAGAGTAACTCTGACGCAGGTTGCCAAGAGGGAGACAAAACTTTATTTGCTAGATTACCCAAAAGTGTTGTTTAATATATTACCAAATTAAGAATCACCCCACCTTGCCCAGCTGAGAAGACTCACCATAGAATGTCTCTGCATGGAGGGGGATACAGTACCAGCCAGGCCACGTCCGAGCTCGGCTGCCAGATTGTCAGAGCCACCTCAAATATTGGGTATCCTCTGATCCAGCAACGGCACGTGCCCTGCAACTCTCCTATGATTATTCCAGTGTGCTATGGTAACCGAAAGAGGCAAATTATTTACGAAACCACTTTTTTTTTTTCCTATAAAGCAAAATAAATATATACAATTCAAGATTCTTCTCTTTTCTAAAAAGGTACAGATTGTGTGAGCTGAACATCAGTAGGAAAATTATTTCAGAACCTCGATGCATAATAAACAAACATGATTGATGACCATGTTTCCAAAGTTCTAAGAGACCTTGAAGCCACAAAACATTGAGTTAGGAGGATGAAAACTGATCGATGGTGAAAAGTAGTAGGAAACACGACTGCATGAAATTCAAAGGAAGAAAAAAAGATCAATAATCCTTAAATTGATCCCAAACCTTGGAGGGATGTGAACCATTATAGAAACAGGTCTCTGTTTTGCTCCATAAGTGTTATTCCATTTTCAGTGTCTTGTCAATTTCTGTTTGCTTCTGTAAACTTGCAAAAAAGAAGTGATGAGGGGTTGCTGATGTATGGTGTCCTCAACGAGCAGCACACAGGCATGTTCCCTGTTCTGGGTCGGCTTTAGTGGCCTTCATCGCCACTGGACGAGCAGGCCCAGTCGTAGATAACCAACGGAATGCTGATCAGGGAAAACAACACCCCCAGACCCAAGAACAGGGCAGCCTGGAATGACAGAAAGACAGGGGTGATGTTCAGTGATGCAAACATTTTTCTACCCGCACCTAGGAAAAAAAAATTAGAAATGCTTTCCCTATGTCTTGGGGACCCCTTATATTTAGAGTTTCTTACCACCATTGCTGAACCGTGAGAATCTTTCTAAAATTGTGTGACTCTGAATCTGCGAGGATGGGAAAATAAGGAAAACAAACTATGCAAAACTGTCCTCTACTTTCTGTTCTTTGGCTTCGTGGCCGCCTCAGAACATGATGGGGATAACCTGATAGCTTCTTTCATATGAATATTACAACTTAAAAAGGAATGACATTGGAAAATATATAGGCAATTTCATAACACATTCCCTGCAATCTAGCTTATCACCGATGGGCAAATATTTCTGTTTGGAAAAAGTGGCAAAAAGACATAAATGCATGCCATTTAAAAGCAAAGAAGATTTGACCAAGTGAAGTAATTTTAAAAGCAAACTTATCTGAAGGGCCAATAAAGGCCACAGGTTGATCAATTAGTAAATCTGGAATCTGGAGATGCTGAGATTTTAAATTGCTCGGCCTTGAGAATGCCCAGGGAGAGCTTTGCAGGGAGAATGATGAAGCATCATGGGGGCCGAGGGGACTGGACTGGAAATGGGAGGGGGAGATAGAGCGAAGGGAAGGAGAGGAGGCCAGTGGTGAGGCTGAGAGGGTGGCACATAATCTTGCCATCTTGGGTCCAGTCTAACTCCCAATGGGTCCCCACACAGAGCCCTTGTCTAATGCCAATGGTAGATCCTACTACCAGTTTTATTATGGGAGCAGGGTTGGAGAGGCCCAGAGTTCCTGGGCAATAAGTCTCCACCATTTTCTTGCCCCTAAATCCATAAATCTCAAATCCTTCTAAGCATTCCTAGCAGGGGTTTCCTAAGAACAGAAAGGAAGGAGCAAACATTCCGGCACAACAGAAAAGTGAACTCAGAGTAAATCTGAAAATGACGGAGGCCTGTCTACCAAAGCAGCTTCTCATAATGGCACAGGGATGACCTCTCCTGCATATGTCTCTCAGCTGAGTCTACTGACTCAGGGAACCTATGCGATTGCAGTGCTTACACTATCTGGGCGGACGGCTGAGAAGCCTTCCCCAAGGCCAAACAAAATGGTGCTCCAGAAGGTACTCATGTACCAGCCACTTCACCCCTGCTTCCCTTACTATCTCCAAGTGTACCACCTTCAAGATACCCTTGAATTTCACCAGACCTGGAAACAAGAATCCTAATATAGAAAGATAGTTTCTGAATCCAGATCTGTTGCTGCAAAACAGAGGTTCTTAACCTTTTTTGTTCCATGTACCCCTTTGCCAGTCAGGTGAAAACCATGGACCCCTTACTAAGTCTACAGTATACTGTGTATTATTTAATAAATATATCACACCCACACCAACAAGTCCCCACAAGAATATTTTTTTGAATTTCAATTCAAGCTCATGGACCCCTTGTTAAGAACCCCTACTGCAAAGCATTTCTGTCAAATCATAAAAAGACTCTTTAAGCTAACTCAGGGAGCCAATGTGGCTCAGTGGTTGAGTGCCGGCTTCCCACATACGAGGTCCCAGATTCAATCCCCAGCCCTGGTACCTCAAAAAAAGCTAAGTCAGCATTTTAATGAAGGCATTGCATGTTCTCTGGACTGTAGGAAGGAGTTACATGATGAGGATTAATACAGAAACAGCAAACTGTATAAAATCTGAGTCTCCCCCCACTTCAAATCTCACTGAAAGCAAAGCATTACCCTATAGAGACAAAGGGTGATAAATGTCCATTCGCCCAGCTGGCCATGCCTCAAGGTACAATAAAAGTAAAACCTGAAATGATATTTTGAGGGAATGGAGAAGATACTGATGTGATATTTTAACTCTCCTCTGAGGCAACTGAAGGTAGTACTATTTGGTAAAGAGATTAACGCTTTATTTGGTAAATTTAAATGAAAAACTAATCAGTGGCTGGCAGGAGACATACCCAAATTCTTTGAGTTCCTTTATCTCCATCTTGGTTTGTAATTTTTAAATAAAGAGATGAAGGAAGAATGAAAATAAGCATATTAGCAGACGTTACTCCTGTAAAATAAAATACAGAAAGAAGAACGTTATTGTGAAATTTTAGCTTTCTAAACAGCTGCTGGGGAATGATAAGTGAAAAGTCAACAACATGCCATACCTACGACTCCAAAAATATCCTTCATGGAGGGTATGAAGATCACCAACAAGTTGATAATAACTAAAAGCATGAAGGTAACCAAGATATGACGACATAAATTAAACTTTGTCTTCTTAGCCAGTTCAAATAAAGATGAACGAACCTGCAGGAGAAGAAAACAAAGCTTCTGTTAAGGGCCTACTGTATGTCAACCTTCACATTTCTCAGCAGAGTAAGTGACTTATGGGGGCACAGGAATTTGTGACATATTTTATAACGCCTAGTGAATCTGTAGCTAGCCTACCAATTTTGGAAGTACGGGAGCATGGCTTAAGATGGGAAGTATTTTTATGAATAGGTAGAGTTTCTTTGGGGTGAGTAGTTTTTTTATTGTGTCTAAGGATTGAATGTTCTCTTCTGGTTCTTCTATGTTTTCTTGTCACTTGTGGCCTAGATTCAAGCGTTCTATCTACAGCTCTCCGTGAAGAAGAGGGACAGATTAATCAGAATTAAGATTCAATCCATCACAGATTACACGAACATGCAGATCCCACTGTCTTTCCCAAGAGCCTTCCCTGGGTCTTAGGATGCTTGGAGCCTTCAAGGGCACAGGAAGGTTACTCCCAGGAGGCTTTCTCTGGAACAGGCTCCTGAAGACCGAAGGAAAGGCGAGACCTCAGCTGTTCTCAGATGGCGCTGAGGCCTCTCACTCACCGTGAAAAACAACACGGGCACGGTGAGGATGACGGCAACAATGACAGCCAGCCGCACCGTCAGGATGAGGATGTCGTCTTTGCTCTGGTATTTGTGAAGGAGGTCGGAATGCACATTTTCTAAAACCAGGGAAAAGGAAGAGGGTTTTCGAAGGACGCAAGGCACACTGCTGAAGGACAGTTTTTTTCCTGAACAAGGGATTCGTAAAGAGCGAGGAAAGCAATGTTCTGGGTTTCGAAGTGTCTATTCAAACAATTTAGGGGAGCGGATGTGGCTCAGTGGTTGAGCACCTGCTTCCCATATACGAGGACCCGGGTTCAATCCCCGGTACCGCCAACCCCTTCCACCCCACAATTTATAAAGTGAGTAAGAAAATCCCTTGTGTGATACAAGCTCCACTGTGCATATGTAACTTCACTTAAAAGGAATTTGAAGCAATCACTAGAGGAAGCCAAATGGAGTGGGAATGCTT
The DNA here is from genome assembly GCA_029593785.1 of Cabassous unicinctus. Classification (NCBI taxonomy): domain Eukaryota; kingdom Metazoa; phylum Chordata; class Mammalia; order Cingulata; family Chlamyphoridae; genus Cabassous; species Cabassous unicinctus. Next base: position 7,435 of record JAQZBX010044683.1, read on the forward strand.
AATTTATGAATTAAACTGAGGGGGAAATTGTGATTAAAAACAAAAACAATCATCTAGAATAATCTAGAATTTCCCCCACTCGGTGCCACTCTTAAAAATCCACACCAAGTAGTAGTTATCTTGCTGAGTGGCCACCGCAAGTTTCCTTCAAACTCTCCTCTTGTAACTCTACTGCCACAGCACGGGCAGCAGGCATGCCACACGAATTTCACGAGCACTGGGAAAGAATTCTTCTCTTCCATGTATTTTTCTCTTGTAAAAAAATATTTAGTTTTTGTACCACTTTGAACCTTTTCTCAAGTCAGCACTACAGAAAGTGTTATTTCAGAGACTACAAAGCTGGGAATGGTAGTTGGTGAGAGCACGAAAATGCTCACTTGTACCCTTCCTCCTTTCAGGGGCTTCTAACCACACCAGTCTCAAAAGGAAAATTTTGGGTGTGGAATTCAAATTCTAATCTGTACCATATAGCTTGGTCTCAGTTTTTGAAAAAGGACCACAAGTTGTAATAAAATCTCACTAATTATAATTTCTATGATTCAAAATTCAAAACCATTTAAAAACAGCTGAGCCTTTTTCTTTAACCTAAGAGTATAAAGGGTTTGATATTTTATAAAATGGGGGGGGGGGTGGATTTGCTAAGAACAAGATAACAGTGAAGAGTGTTCAGCTGAAGAAGTCCTCCTTCTCTCCCTCCCTGCACCCACCCTCAGCCTTGCAGCTCAGCAAGAACCTTAGAAACACCAGTATTATGCAAAAATTAGATGTGGTATTTATGTATTCATTGGGGAATGCAAGTCTCCATTACTTGAGAAGATGGTACTAACACAATTATCTAATTAGGCTAGCCCTTATCTCCAGGCTGAATGAATCATATTTAAATGTGTTTAAATTTTGAGACATTTGCGTTTATGAAAATATGCCCCAAAGAAATATTACTTAATAGAGAAGACTGTGAAATACATGTATTTCAATTTAAATTTGGTCCCAAATTATAAGGAAAATGAAAGATGTTAAATAAAGCCTCTGGATCATTTGAGTAGAGAGAGTACAAGAAGGTAAATTCTGTTCATACAGGTCAGTAAAAGTTACAAACGTTTCCGTTGTTGTTCTCTTTTCCAGCTTTCTTTTCTTTTAACTTACTATGTCATTCTTTTGAATCTTTGCAGAGCTCCAACCTTGCAATTAGGCGTTTTATTTTTATTTAACACAGTGTCATGAGTGTAGCACCTGCTCTTTCTCACTTTCAATTCCTGTCTCTGTCTCTTCTCTATTAATGGAATCTGACCCAATTTGCCATGTGAATTAGGAAAGCCTTCTCTGATAAAGTTTTAAACTTTCCTCTGTAAAAGTGGCATGCTTCTAAAATGTGATTTCTTTTAAAGACGTTACTAGGAGAAAAAAAATCGCAGTATATTGTTTCAAGAATTATTCTATTCTGCAGTCTGCATGAATATGTATAGGAGCCATCCCGTTTCTTTTCAGTAGAAGAAAGGAATATAAAAGAATGAATAGCTTTATTGCTTTCTTTGACTTCTATGTTAAACGTTATTTTGACATTGATTTTTCAATAATCTTTTTACAAATCTCTGTATTTGTATGCCAGCAGAAGTTACTTACCATAGAATGTCAAATAGCCAAAAATGGCAGTCAAGAAGTACATAACAAACATGGCGAAAAAGGAGATATTTGAAACCATCTGCATTTTTTTCTGTGACCGACTAAAAACAAGGATAAAAGAATTTGAAAAGTTAAAAACCATATTACTGAATTTAAGCCATAGTACTAACACCGAAGACACTAACTTAACTTTCCTTCTACCTGATAAGGGTAGATCTGACCGGCTGACATTACTCCAGGCAATTGTGCCAGTTTAGAATACCCAAATGGGTATTGTGGTAGAAAGATCCTTGGAACTCACAATCTCTTGAATGTTCTTTCCTGTTCTTTTAATATAATATCGAGCTCTCTTTTGAAGGGTGCAGAGTATTTTTCAATATTTGTGTTTCATATTATCTCCACACTCACCGTGCACAGGAAAAAAGGCAGAATAAACCCAATGTTATTCTCTTGGCCCCAGGGATCAGAGGTAGAGCTGGAACTTGACTCCAGGTTTTCCATCTCTAAAGCTGCTATTTGGGTTCTGGTTTTCCCATGGAGCAGCCCCAGGGATGCACCTGAAGTCTGTATGTCTCCAAAGCAGTAAGTGTTAAAGGGATCACCACTCTTACGACAAAGGACTCTCTTCCTTAGGTCAAAGGCTACTCTGGGGTTTGGATGAAACAGCAAGGTTCTTGGACTGCCCAAATAATTAATATACAAGATCACTAATAGACCACAGATTGTCATAACCTTTGGTTGTGTCATAACAGATTACCTGGGATATAACCAGAGTGTGGAAAACAAGAAACACTGATTGACAAGTACACCCCTTGAGAAAATTACAAACTAAAAGCAGGACTATTAACATTTAAAAGATGCCAAAGACATATTTGAAGACCTTAAATAAAGGGTCTTGGTAATCACAGTGTTGGAATGATGTGTATGTAGGTAGATGGATAGAGGTAGCTATCTCAAAATTTAAAGCCATGTATCAATTAAATACGAAAGAGGAAGAATTATGAATGAGTTCTATGCTAAAAGGCATCAACTTTCTCTTGGTTTCAAAATGGAAATAAATCATCTGTGTTTACTTTTTAGTTTTTAATTGTTTATATTTTCGATTATTAAATGTACAAATAAAGTTAAGAAAGGAAAAAAAATGGAAATAAATAGCTATATTGTGTATTTTTTCCGAGTTTAAGACTATGCCATGATGGCTCTTTTTATACTGCAAGTCTGATAACAGGAAATATCAAGAAGGCTGTTAGTTTTCTCCAGAACAGCAATCACAAATAAATACACAGACTGATCTGAATTGTTTAAAATGAACAGTATTATTTTTTCTAGTTCTCAGCCTTAATCTTAACATCAATTTCTTCCTGCCTGATTTGCCAGGCTTTTTTACTCAGAATCAACAGGCAAATCAGATACAACGTATTTAGCAGTTTATAGATAAATCTGAAGAATATTGTTATCCACTTGCAAAATAAGCATAAGAAAAAGCACTGTAGCATCTCACTGATATGAAATAATTAGAATAAGCAAATTCATAGAGTCAGAAACTAGAATATGGTATACCAGGGGCCAGGTAGGGGTATGGAAGGGGGAGTTAATGCTTAAATTACACAGACTTTCTATTTGGGGTGATAGAAACATTTTGGTAATGGATGGTGGTGATGGTAGCACAACACTGCGAGTATAATCAACACCACTGAATGATATATTTGAATGTGGTTAAAAGGGAATATTTAGGCTGTATATATGGTATGAGAATAAAAATTGAAACAAAAACAAAAAGCCATAGGCCTGTGCAATACAAACAGTGAACCCTAATGTAAAACATGGACTATAATTAATAGTACAATTATAAAAATGTTCTTTCATGGGTTGTAGCAAATATACCACACTAATGCATGGTGTTAATAATAGAGTGGTATATGGGGACTCTATATTTTATGAATTATTTTTCTGTAAACTTACAACGTCTCTAATAAAAAAAATAAGCATAAGTAGTGTTAAGCCACACAAATACTTGAACTTTCCTAAGTAATATGGTATTTGAAAAGCTAAACTCACAAAAAGTTCCCACATAGTTAGCCACTTAAAATATTTATGGACAAAAAAATACATCAGGTTTCTGATTGTTCTCCCTTTTTTTCTTAAAATACAGAATTAGCTCAAGAATGGCAAAATGTCAGTAAATGTTGAAGGTGAGTGATGGATCTGTGAATTATATTAATCTATTTTAATACAGTACTTCCCTATTAGTGAGGGGGTATAAAATGACAGATATAAACAATTAAACAAGTCTCTTACTCTTTAAGTTCACTGTAAATTGGCAGGACTGACGGGTGGCAGACAAATGCAAATGCAATGGTTGGTAAAGCATACACGGTCTATTTGAAAGAAAAAATAAACATTAAGAAAAGACATTTTTACCATAAAAAGTATACAGCTCCAGGAATCCTGGGCTGTCTTTTTATCTGACAGCTCTTCAGAATCCCTGGATTATTTGGCTATTAGGAGGGTTTCAATCTCTAACACAGAAGCAGCTTTTCCAAGAAAGCTTATCAAACATGAGACATGCACTTTTCACACCAGAGTATTAGACGTGGCTCACCCACAGTGTATTTTATATGCTCTAGCTATAGCAACGCTCCGTATTTATATGGCACAATTTTTATCTCACTGGCTTCCCCCAACCCTGAGTGATGGACAGATCATTGCTATTCTCCTGCCTCCCTCTGAGAGGTTAAGTGGTTTTCCCAGGACTTCCAACTCCATTTTGGGCTCTTTGCTCTGCACGAGGTGCCTCAAGTTGGACTTAAAAAATATGGCATCTAAAAAGAAAATTACCTTCACATTCACTACTTTGGCTATATCCTTAGAGCTTAGAAAAAGAGAGAGATCTACTCAGTTTTCTTAGAGAAGACTATTTTAAACCCTCACATGCAATATAATTTCCCATGTGAAAAGAAGCTGGTAGAGAAGGAAGGAAACGTAACATTTCTTACGTGCTAACTATGCCCAGGCACTGTACCAGGCACATTTTAACAACACTCGGCAAGGAACAGAAGGGAATCCTCATTTTTACACATGAGGTTGGGTACCTTGCCTAAGGATTAAACTCCAAGCCTGACCCACTCCCTTGTCCACTGATCCCCGTACTATACACAATATTTCAAAAGTCTGAAAAGGTTTTTACAGTGCCAATTTGCGGTAGTATCTATATTTCAGCTATGCAAGCTGAGGAGGTTTTCAGTATTCTTTTCTGTCACCACCATATAAGAAGCTGTAGGCTAAATTTATCAATTTTTTTTTTCTTAAAAGCATCACCCAGCATGCTCTATACAGGAAGAGAAGAGCCGAGACAATTATGCAGACAGATTTTCATGAAGAATGATTCAGGTTGTCCTACATGTAAACCAGCTGAGAGGGTGTGAGATAAAATATTTATATATTTTCTCATCTCTTTAATAGATTGTGGAATATGGAAGCAATGGTACTGTGTTCTTCTGAGAACTAATACATTCAAACTATTGGAATTGCAGGGATGCAAAATATAATGCCCTTAATAAAAATGCTCTTTTTTATCTTTAAAGAACAAGGACTCTTACCTTTGAATTGAAGGTAACATACTTTGGTGTACACATGTCAGCATTTGTTGAATTAGCACTTATTGTTGAATTTTGCTCTGGAACAATACAGGAAATCTGAAATTTCTTGTAGATAACCTGGCATTAAAAAATATAGGAGAAACATTGGGGATTATTCAAATGAAACTAAATAATGAAAAATTATTATGTGGCATTATATTATACTTATCCAAACCACTTACCACTATTAGGAAAAAAACCATACAGCTTAAGGAAAATCCACTAGTATAGCCAAGATAGCCTTAAAAAAAAAAAAAAAAAGTAAAAAAAATTATTTCATCCACCAACTTGTTTCTTTCAATACATTATTTAAGCATAGTTTGGGATTCCAATAATACGCATACATGCAAATGGAGTGAATACAAGATTTATTATTTCACAGGGGCTTTAAATAAAACATTATATTAGGTATACATGTCGATTGCAGTTCTTCCTGGCACACTAGAGAACACAGATTCCCAGAAACCAGGGGGAAAAAGCCTCCCAGTTTTAGCCCTAGGTCAGTGCCACTGTACTCTGATGCATTCCTATAGGTAAATCCATTCACTTCTGGAGCCACTTGATGGCTCTTTATTATGCACTTATTGTGTGCATAACGAATGCCAACTACAACACTTCTCTCCCCAAATGAGAGGCATGCAGAGAGAAGTCAAAATGAATTTCTAGGAGTAAATTGAGTATCTGGGGATCTTCACCTTGCTCCCACTTACAATGCCTGGGAGATCGCCAACTGCCACCATAACCTCCAGGAAGGCAGCGTTAAGTGGCCTCTGGGGGGCCGCGCTATCCTCATCCCCCAGGGTGAAGAGTCCTTCTCTACTCAAACTGAAAAGAACTACCTCTAAAGACCTAGAAAAGCCTAAACACACACCCAGAAGCCAGAAAATTAAGCAGTTAAAAAAAAAAATCTACTTACAGAGCAACTAAAAAAGCCTGACATTTTTCATCAGAAACAAAACAAAACAGAAAATTGTGGTTCACAATTATTATTGGAAGAACTTTATTCAGAACTTCTGCCCTGAATAAGCCCAGAATTACAGGGAATGCCTTTTAGAGGCTTTGGACTGGATGGCAGAGTGGCCTCCTTAGTTGACATATGCAATTCCCATAACTTGACGCACACTTGTCTCCAAATACATGCACAAATAGAAACATCAAAACTAAATGGACAGGACTCAGAAATTGTTCACCATTTTTAATTTTTCACTTCTCTGTCCTCCTTAGTAGGGCAAATAATTGAGACCGGTTATACTCTGTTAATTCTTTTGGTATAAATGTAAACAACTTCCTATCTTGATATTAGATTTGAAAATCTACTTGTCTACATAATCAGGATATTTAAGACCTTGAATGGGGAGATTTCCATTTTCTAGATTTTTCTCGGAGTTGCCTGTTAAGTTGGGCCATTAGAAATGGCCCAGCTGTCTGTTCCGGGCCCCAGAACCTCTCCCCACGCCCCAACCCCACCTTAGAAGAGGGATTGCTCAGGAAGTCACATACTGACCAGTGTTTTTATCTCATATTAAAGTCAGGCCTGACTGATACTTGTACTTTATTGTTCACTTAATCTTTACCCTACAAGTGGAAGCGGAGGACAAAGTTGTTAATTTTTATTAGGATTCTCGTGCACCTGAGCAGTGTGGGGACTATGATAAAAGCAAGATCTTTCCTTACCTAAGTTCTTCAAGAGACACAGAGGGAGAATGATGCCAAAGGTAACTATTACCACCAGAACGCGGCCATCCACATACCAGGCTCTGAAAGGCATTTAAACGGTTATGTCATATTTTCTTAGAAAGTGACATTTTTTGTTTCAAATGTAAAATTTCACAATATATTTTAATTAGTTTTACTATTGTTAATTTTTACCATTAGTTCTTTATCATGATTGAGGTTTTTATCACAAACTCGTTAGCCCAACCATTACTCATCCACTGCTGTCTCACTTCCACGTGATAGAAGAAGGGCTATTGTATTTATCCCCCATTGGCCACACATGGCACATCTTTGAATTATTTAAACAGTTTCAAAGTTGAATGCACACATTGCATTCTGTCAGATTACATCTTGTCCTTTCAATTATTTAAAGAGAAAGTGCCTTTTTGTTTTGCTTGACTTCTATCAACGAGAAACAAGCCACCACAGGTAGGCATTTCACTCCCTGATGCCATGTATTTGACCTTGAATCCTGAGGCTAGAACACTAGGACCTCTGGCTTCTATGATTCTCCCTTGAAAGAAAGCAAAGAAACTAAGGCTGGTAAGAACTATTAAGCAAAAGGGAGTCAGAACATTCAGATGTGTCAAATGTGGCTACATTTGTTTTCCACATCTTTACTGAGGTTGGCTCATGTAAATTTTGTTTCCAAAATGCTATGTCCTGGGTGACAGATGTGGCTCAAATGGTTGGGTGTCTGTCTCCCATATGGCGGGACCCAGGTTCGATCCCTGGGACCTCCCAGATTAAAAAAAAATAATGCTATGTCCCTTCCTCAAGGAAGAGGCTAGGGTCTTGATTTTCCTGCATGTTCCACTTCTGTGTTTAAAATGCTCTGTATCTGTTCTATTTCATGGGATACAGATTTCATGCTCTTGGGAAAATGCATTATCTACCGCTTGCAGCATGATAGATGAATCTATCTTGGAAATATTCCTATTCAAATGGCTGCCCCTGCTTCTTTCATTTATATAGCCCCAAAGAAATTTATCATTGAAACAACAAAGAAAAAAGCCAGCCTAGAGAAAATTTCATTTCTGGAGTTTTCATAAAACAAAAACTTCGGTTAGTCCACATTTAAATTAAAAACATTTTAGTTATAGTATTAAAAAAGGTCTGTAACTTACGAAAATGTCTCTTCCTTTCCCATTAGAAACTTTATGGCAGAGGGGAGTTCATTTTTTACTATGAAGAGGTAGCTGAGCATTGCTAGGGAAAAATGAGAACACTTTTAGAAAGAAGATACTAAAGCTCATGTTGCAAACTATATAAAAGGTTACCAGCCTTCTTCTTAGACTGCCCTTCAGTAAGATACAAAGACAGCTTTAGATACTCTAGCAGTAGATTTGGTTTTAAATAAATGGCTATTGTCTATATTTTAATTTCCATGTGCCATTTTAACAATGAGGATAACTGCATGAATTATGTTAAAAATTCATGGGGCCACCCAACCACCAGATTTTGAAAAGATAAATAATGTTCATGTGCTTTAAAATAATGTATACAAAAACATGTCTTTTTTACCTCCAGTGTTCTGTAGAGAGGTGGCTCCAAAAATTACCAGCTTCCCTGTGGTGCCAAAGACTTGTTCTCCCAGCTTTTCATAAACCATGCAGCCTATTTTAAAAAAAAAATTGAGAAGAAATGACAGGGTTCTAAAAATTAAAATAGCCAGAATTTCATTGTTCTATTGACCATTCTCCAGGTTATTTTGTACCTTTTCTCAAAATCATGCATAAAAGCCTTCTTGGCTTTGCAAGGATGAAAGCACTCATTATAAAATAACCTATTTTATATTTATTTTTATTGATATTTTACAGTATCAGACATGACCACCATGTCTCCTTTTTCAATTGGCTACAAAAGTATTACAATGCAACTGTTTGGTCAAAAGGCTTATTTTTTCCCATTTACCTAGAGGGAAATTTCCACTCAGATTTTTTTTTTTTTTTTATACCGGGGGCAGGGGATTGAATCCCAGACCTTGTAGGTGGGAAGCTGGTGTTCAACCACTGAGCCACACTGGCTTCTCTGAGTTGGTTTTTTTGTTTGTTTTGCTTGTTGTTTGTTTCTGTTTTTTCAGGAGGCACCAGGAACCAAACCCAGGAACTCCTGTGTGGGAGGCCGGAGCTCAACCGCTTGAGCCACATCTGTTTCCCCCACTCTGATTTTATTCTCAGGTCTGGTGTGTACCAATAAAATGAAGATTTGATTAAAAAGAAAAATGCTGATGGTTACGACTAAATAATTCCTTTTGAATGAATTGCCTGAACTGATTAGACTAACAAAGAATTATCTTAATGGCATTCCACTGAAGCCTCAAGTGTCCTAAATATAATTAAAAAATTTAGAAACATGTAATGAACATGATGCAGATTTCTGATCACTTGTAATATTTAGTTCAAGGATATGCAACTCATGAAAGAGAGTAGCATACTAATCTGTCAAAAGAATAATTTGGCAGTGCAAAAATTCTTAAGTTTTCAACTAGCTCATCTCAATAAATACTAAAATTCCAACCTATTCATTTTTTAAAAAAACGTTTACATTTCTTTATGACATTTTATTAACTAACTAGCTCATGTTTTCAAAAGGTTCACAGAAAGCAATATATGGGTCATGCTATAATTAAACCTGTGTTTAATCTCTTATATGTATGACTGGTGTTTAAAGTAAACAATGATTTAGATCCTCAATTTAATAGAAAATGTTCCAGTTAAATGCAGTCATCTATGTACAATAACAGTTGGCCAACGTGGTTTTAGCTAATGTAAAAGTCAAAGTATTACAAACATAATCCAGTGTCCCCAGAATGGAAAATAAACACTTCAGGTCTGACACTGCCCAGGGTACTTGAAGGCTCTTCACAGTGTGCTCACTCCCACATTGCCTCGAGAATAACATTTTCTCTTTGGAATATGCACAAAAGAGAACGAAAGCTCTGTTTACTTTCAAAACCTTGGAGGCTAGAATACAAAAACATGGGATCCTTGTTCTGAATTTGTAGAGACTCAAGGAGAAAGTGGAGCCTTTAAAATGAACGACGGGAACAAGTATAATTGAGGGTTCACTTTATATGGCCATGATATTTCTTCCTTGTCCATGAAAATTGAGTTTTTATTTTGCAGTATATGTTTCTCTAGGTCAGAATCACGATAGGGTTTTCAGTTACTGTAGCTGAAAGCACTCTTTCTCTTTTATAATCAAGCTGCTGAACAGGGAGGACATCATTTGTTCACAATATCACCATGAAAACCATTCACTCTGGCCCTAATAAAATTAGATAGAAGTCTCAGCTTACCTGTTTCCTTTGAACAGATCAATAGAAGGTTTATTGAATATATAGACAGCAATGTCACAGAAGTCAAAAGTATCCTAAAGCAAAGAAAATAGGTCTTGTTAAATCACTGAGAAGGAACATACTCTGACCTTGCATTTTATTTAGAAGGGCAAAGGCTTATTTATATAGTGAACATAATTTGTTAACAGTATCCAAATCTTGGGACCTAATAGTCACCCCTCTTTAAAATCCTCAATAAAAATGTCCTACCGACGAAAGAAGTGTTCATTAGAATCTAAGTAAGTCTAACAGTTTAAATCCTTTACGTAATTCAAAGGCCAAATAGCTTTCCTTTGCTTTCTGGAATCATTTCAGTTGAGATGACTTTAACACAACATTATGAAAGAAAGTGTTTGTCATTCATGGTGCATACTCTGTTACACCCGTGACAGAAAGGGTGGTTAAAGGGTGTCAGGACGGGGGTGAAGGGAGAGGCTTGCAGTGACCCTTTAGGACGGTGACCATGTGACTTTGGGCAACTAATTTCTCCCATCCCTAGATTCCTCCCTAACCTATAATATAAAGACACAAACCAATGTCTGAGGTTCTTTTCACCTAACACTCTAAGGCTATTTTTGAATCTATATATTGGTCCCCTGGGATAATTCACCTTTTTTGCACCTGGTTCCTCTTAAAAGAATAAGCACCTCTTTTAACTAGAGGGGGAATTTTGACAATCGAGCATAACGAAGACTTTTTTGAATGACGAATTCATGTTTTTGTCTGAGTACATCTGGCTCATTATCAAGCCCTCCTCAAGAAAAAGCACAGTTAAAATGATGTGGGAGAGGACATCGATTATTTCTGAATCATTTGGTTAAAACAGACATAATAATTGAAAATAAAGCCTATTTATTAAAAAGGAAAAAAAAAAAAAGATTTCAGTCCTGTTGCAGTTGGGCAGTTTGGTTTAATTATGAATTCCAAAAATATAATTGGATCATGCTTGTGAACTGATCTGTTAATCTGGACATGATTAAGTTATGATTAGGGCATTGACTGGGCCACGTCAGTAGGGCGTTGAGGCCCACCCCTTGGTGGGTGGGGAATCGAATATAAAAGGCAAGGCAAAGAACAGAGTTGAAGCAGTTTTTGAGAAGCGGTTTTGATGATGGAGTTTTGATGTGGGAGAGAAGGCCCCAGGAGAAGAGAAGTGAGCCGTTCACCTGATAGTCTACAGCTGACCTTGTGGAGGAACCAGAAGAGCTAAGCTCGGAGAGAAACACAGCTCCGGGAAGAGAGGAACCCAAGAAGCCTGAACCCTGGCAAACGTTGACAGTTGTCTTGGTCCAACATGTGGCAATGGACTTTGGTGAGAGAAGAAACTTAATGCTTTATGGCCTGGTATCTGTGGACTTCTACCCCAAATAAATACTCTTTATAAAGACCAATCAATCTCTGGTATATTGCGTTAGTGCCCCTTTGGCTGACAAATACAAGTCAGTCCCAAAATAAAACCACTCACTTCCTGATGTAGGGAAATATATCCCCAGGACAATACATTACTACGATTGATTCCACGTTTGGGTAATTAAAGGCAGTTCTTTTTCCAGCAAGTGCTCTTGAGAGGCACAAGGCATAGTACGCAGCTCTCTCTGTGCGGCTGTCTCCCGCCCAAGCCCTCCCCGACTCTGCACACCTGTTGCACTGCCCTTGGGCCCAGCTCAAATGGCACACCTGCTGCGCCTTCCCTTGCCGTGGCAGAAGGACCGCTCCTTAGCTCTCTCACGTCCCATAGCATTTTGCTTCTCCTTCATGCAGTACAGACACGAGGAGATAAGCGGTGAGGATGGAACCGTCAGTGGCAGAGCAGACAGACTGCCAGACACTGGCCAGGAAATCTGAGCGGCACAGAGCTCAGCAGAGGTAAAACCAACCCTGGGAGAAAAACAGAAAACCCAACACTCTGGATGAAGCCAAACTGACCCGCCAATACAGGTGAACTTAGGTTCAGATGGGACTGGAAGGAAGAGCTTTCAGTAATGGATTTACTTAGCTAAGACACTTGAGTGAGGAGGGTGATTAGGAGGGTAAGTCCCTTTTTATCTCTTCTGGTGGAGGAACCGAAGAAACTCAGAGTAAGCATGTAAGCATTTGTTAACCAGTGCGATAGTTTTAAGATAAGTAATGGAACATGATTTGATATGCACTGTCAGAGAAGCAGATGTGGGACGTAATTGTGGTGTGATTTTTTTGCTTTTCATCTTAGAAGACAAATGATATTTAAGTTGAAGAAGCAAGCTTTGAGTTTGTGTTTAGGGTCTCTTAGCTGGCTAGTGCTGCTGTCACCAATTCCACAGACTGGTTGGGCGTGAACAAGAGAAATGTATCACCCCACAATTCTGGAACTAGAAGTTCGAGATCAAGGTGTCGGCAGTATCATGCCTACTCTGAAGTCTGCAGTGTGCTGGTGGCTTGAGGGCCACCCGTCTCAGCCTCTGTCACATGGCCATCTGTCTCCTTCTGTCTCCTACTCCTGGCTCCAAATTTCCTCTGCTTATAAGGACTCTGCCATATTGGATTAAGGACATCCCTGATTCCGCCTGGCCTTCTCCTTCACTCATAACATCTTCAAAGATCCTATTTACAAATGAGTTCACATCCACAGGTTCAGGGTTCAGGACTTCACCATGTCTTTGTGTTAACACAAAGTTAACGGTTGACGCTGAACTCTAAGTGGCAACTCCTAAATGCATGCGACAGGCCTAGAGGATATCCGTGTGGCCCAGATTGGCATGGGCTTCCCAGTGGGGGAGAGGATGGATGCCATCTTAGGACGAGCTGTGCACTGTTCTGGAGTGGCCATGTGCCCTGTAAGGTCGACTCTCCTGGGACGGACCTGGTGAGGAGAGGGGAGATTACCGCTGGGCCCAAGGCTAATGTAATCAAGGTTATGGCCTTGCAGAAACTCTAGCCTAGCAGGAGGGGATGATTAATATCTACAAAGTGATTCGCCAAAGGTCCTGAGCCTGGGAGAACTGGGTCCCTGTTAGCAGAAGATACATTCTAAGGAAACATCCCTGGCGCTCCCCTCAGCTAGTAGCTCCTGGAACCAGGTGGTTCCTGTGCATGGCTGCCCTTTACACAATCCATCTGGTAGAATCTCTTTGTAGATGATGCTCAGCTGGACCCGGGTCCTTCATAAATTCCTATCACCCTTTTTTCTTTTCGAGTGGCAGAGAAGTGCTGATCAGGAAAGATTTTAGCAGGGTACTCCCCCATCTACTTCCCCACGCCTAAAAACAGCAAAATGAGGTACTTCCACAGTGATGAAAATAAGCCCCTTGCTCCCATGAGACACGGCATTGCATCACAGAGAAAAGGGCTCATGGTGACAGTCCAATAACCTTTGCTTTTAGTCCAATCTCTGAAGTCTCTCTTCTCCATCCCTCCCAAAATAAAGAACTTCCCTTCAGATACCGAACCTAATATAAAACAAAATCTTTTTTCTACCCATCAGGTTACTAAGAGGCAAACTGCAGGGTGTCTAACATTCTAAGAGGGAAGCGGGTGTGGCTCAGTGGATAGAGCCCCC
>JAQZBX010044684.1:0-21297 GCA_029593785.1 Cabassous unicinctus
ATTGGTTATAGTCAGCTGTTGCTGGGTAAAGGGCTTCCTGGCAGGGGAGGTGGGTGGTACCCACAAGGCTCGCAGGCCGCTTATGTCCTAATAAGGTATTATTGGGGGAATACAGGGGCAGGGGGGAGGAGGCCGCAATGCTGAGTCATTGGATCCGCCATTTTGAGGTGGTTGCCATTTTAAATGCATACCAACAGGAGACAGAACTCCCTCTCCTAGATTTTGAAGCTGGCATCCTTTGTCCTAGATTTTCTTCCTTTATAGTTTCTTAAACTGTTTTCCTTGTCTCAAAGTATTTTTCCTGGAAGACATATTCTGGCAGGAAGGGCACCCAAGAGAGGTCTTTCCCAATTAGTCTTTTTCAGCTGAATCAGGGTCAGGGACCCAAGAAGGGGGCACAGACCAATTCCAAAGTTCCATGGGGAAGGAATCAGGAAGGATGCCAAGAGCTTTTTACATGGCTCCCCAAAGCTGAGCTTTCTCAGCCCGCTCAGCAAATACAGCCCTTCAACTCTCTGTCCTCTGCCATCCTAAGGAGTCATAGAGTATTTAAGTCTCCTCTGTCCTAGCCTTTGTCTGGTATAAGTTGAAACAATGGCCATTGTTACCTTTGTCTGGGGTACACTGAAACTATGGCCAGACACCAAGTGATAGGAAGATGCTAATAAAAAAACCATGGTCAGTGATTGGTCAAGATCACCTCTGGTCTTGGGGAAGAAGATATTTATGTTCCTTTCTGTCATGCATAGGCTAGCCAGTGTCTATCCCCATGGTGCCTTACCACAAGAGTGGGGAATGGGTGCCAGTAACTGCCACATGGAGAAAGCAATTTACTTTGCCATAATTTATCAGTCTCTTCCTCCTTCTTTTCCCTGGATGCTGTACAGTGATTTTCTGGCTTCCAGTGTTTCAAAATAGTTGTTTAAGGTACTTCCAGTCTGTTTAACAGTTGTTCTGGAATGGACTGAATCCTGGAACTCCATACTCCAGTATCTCCTCACAACCCTTTTATTGTTTTACACAATTTTATTTTTTATAGTACACTGTTCTTACTTCATAAGTTCAAGATCATCTCATCTCTGATCATGTAAATTACACTTTTTTTTTGAAGTTTTAAAAATGTCCTATGACAGGAGGGTAGTGATACTACTGGGTTAGGCGGTGCAGGTTTGACAGGTGGGTAGAGTTGGGAGGATGCGTTTGAGGGCCCATGGAACTGGGAGGAGGTTTGGGGGAGGGACCAGGTGAACACTGGGGATTGGCGGGTGTGTGGTTGAAAGTACAAAGTTGGGAATGCTCTTATGGCAATATGACAAGAAAGGGTTACTGATTTAGGGTGTTAGATGGGGGGACATTCGGGACAGCACACATTTGGGGCAGGCTTCGAGGGAGTGTGTGAGTGATCATTTTGTCATAAAATATTGTATCAGTGGGTGGAGCCACACATAATGAGTGGAAAGGAGCTGGATTCCCATCTTGGGGAGGACCGATTTGTTCTCAAACAGAGAAGTAGGAGGCTCTCGAGAGCATGGAAGGTTCCTAATAGTGGAGGGAAAACTAGTGTGTCAAGACCTCTGTGTTATTGCAAGTAATTATGAAGATGGGTGGTGGTTGTGGGTCCTGAAGGGAGAGGGAGGGAGGTGTAGAATAGATAGAACAGGGGGTATTTAGTGGGCAATGGAAATGTTCTACATGATCTTGCAATGATGGACACAGGCCATGTTAAATATCATCAAAATTTATAAAAGTGTACTTTCTAAAATATAAACCACAATGTAAGCTATTGACCTTGGTTAGTAGTTATGTTTCACTAGTTTTTATCAGTTGTAACAAATATACCATCCACATATAAAAAAGTATTAATACAGGAAGGGGGACAATGGGGAGAATGTTTGGTAGATGGGAGTCCCTTGTATTCTGTATGTTACTTTCCTGTGTCCTAAAACTTCTTTGAAAACAAAATGAAAAAAAGTAAGACACTGGGGAATAAATGGAAGAAAATGTCACTGTACATATAGGACAACAGATATCACAGTGGTGAAAGGTAAAATGTCAAAATTTTTTTTTAAATACTTTTCATTATTTTTTAACATCCCAATTTTTAAAATTTATTTTATTTTTAGTTTTCTTTATATTTTTATGTATTTTATTTCTTATATTTAAACCTACCATTATTATTTCATTTACCTGTTAATTGTTTTTGGCTACTTTATTGCCTTCATTTTTGGAGAAGCTTTAGATCACAGAAGGGCTACAAATGGGGCAGAGGAGGATCATTGGAGTGGGGTGTCAGTGATGGGGGATACAAGGGAGGAAGTTCACCTGAATATACATATAAGCTATATAAATGTGTTCAAATGTTCATGGGGCATGGTCACAGTGGGTGGAGATTCACATAATAACTGAGAAAATATTGAATTCCTATCATGGAGAGCTCTGCCACATACCAGCAACAGTCCCCCAAGTGCAGGGGCAGTGACTGGTGAAGGAAGATGATCCAATGATAGGCCCTTGATGTTGATGACTATGCTTATGAGCCTCTGCTCTTGAAATTGAAACTTAGCCTAGCATTGTGGAGTGCCTCAGAGTTGCCTCCTGAGAGCCTCCTTGTTGCTCAAATGTGGCCTCTCTCTAAGCCAAACTCAGCATATAAATGCATTGACTTCCCCTCAGAGTGGGTCATGACTCCTGGGTGTTAGTCTCCCTGGCACTGAGGATTACTACCAAACACCAACTAGCAAAACAACTGGAAAAAGACTTCGAATAAAAGGGGGGAAAAGTAAAGACAAATGAGTTTATACTGCTATGAAACTTCAAAGTGAGTCAAGAGGTCATCCCAGAGGTAACGCTTATGCACATCTCAGCAGAATCTCATAGACTGCCAAAATGGATACTACCTCAAATAGTGGGGCTCCTGGGGATTCTGGAGACACCCACATCCTAAGGCTAGGGCTCTGGAGTTTGGTGCCTTGCCAGTGGGCCTTACTTTGGAGTTTGTGCTCCTGAGAGTGACAGAGTTGGACTCAGTTATGGCTTCCCTACACATGGTTCATCTGTCCCTTCTATTTGAACCTATACTTGTTGCTGGAGTTGGTACATGTATGTTGAAGTGACTGGAATCTTTGGGCTGTCCATCTGCCACCTGGGCCCAGAACCTCAGCAGAGTTGCAACACCTACTCTCCAGTTCATTGGACTCACCCAGGACAACTAACAAGGAGGTGAGTATAGACAATTACCACACCAAGGAAATGAGAGAGCTTACAACTGCAAGCAAGAGAATTCCATCCATTAGCTGTATGGGATTGAAGGCCCCTCTCAATTAGACATGGAGTGGACATCACCATCCCAGAACCCTCAGGATTGTGGGATGAACTATGGACTAGATTGGACTTACTGGCATTCCTCTATAGATTGTTTGTGATTCTAGCAATGGAAGAAATTACAGCATTGATGTGGAGGCAGTGGCCACTGGAGGCTCTGGTGGCAGGGGGAGGGAAAGACAGGTGTAATGCGGGGGTTTTTTCAGGATTTGGGAAACATCCTGAATGACAGATATAGACCATTATATATCTTCCCATAGCCTGCAGAATTGTGTGGGAGAGAGGGTAAATTACAATGTGAACTATGGTCCATGCTCATTGGCACTGACCCAGGATGCTTTCATCAATTGCAATGAATGTACCACACTATTGAAGGATGTTTATGTGGGAAGGTGTGGGAGGTGTGGGGAGCAGGGTATATGGAATCCCTATTTTTTTTGTGTAACATTTGTGTACTCTAAGTATCTTTAAAAAAATAAAAAACATTTAAAAAATTTATAACAGGGAAGAATAATGTACATTAAAAAGATGAAGAAAATATATAACAGTCACAAAACTTTACCTAATTATTTTTCCAGATCAAAAAGCAAATATTTACAAAAGACAAAATTTATAAGTCAACCTGGGCAGTAATTATCTGACATAAAAAATTGTTAATCATTATACCTTGATAATGATATCAATGTTAATAAAAAGAGTCTCTATAATCTAGAGATATACAATGCAATGTTTACACATATCATATGATGTCTAGGATATGTTTCAAAAAAATTAAGGGGGGTAGGAATGGAGACATATGTTGGCAGATGAACACATGGTGTTTATTATATTATTATCTCTACTATCTTATATGATTAAATTGTTTTAGAATAAAAACATTTTTTAAAAGGGGAAAAAATAAAAAAATAAAATAAAAAATTTCCTTTCTTGGATTATTTCTCCCACTATTTCTTCTTTTTTCCCCCGTTTTCTTTATTTTTTATTAGAAAGCTTGAATTCCCCTAAATTTCTGTGTTTTTAACAATTTTCTCCATTTGTTGAATAATTGGGCACTGACAGACTGTTTGGACCACCTGAACACATGTAGAATTTGTTGGCAGTGGGATTTAAAATCTATGATTAAGTGGGCTTTATTGTTGGGGAATCTGCATGGTCATTAGGTTTTGGTCATTTCTCTTGGGTTTGTGAGACTTTTCAGTGGATTTTCTGATTTTCTGTGTGCTGGGTAAATATTCAGCTGTTAGCATTCTGAAGTCAAAGAAACATTTAAACATCTAAATATAAGCCACTTGGGAGAAAAGGACAGAGTCCAGGATTATTCATGTAAATCTAGAACATCTGTTTCATTAAATTCTCAAGAGTATAAACCCAAAATCTATTTATGTTCATAATAATTTCAAGTTAATAGCTCAAATTATTAAGTCCTGTGAAAATTTTCATAAATCCAGCCTTATATAGCTGTCTTAGATAACCTCAGCTTCTTAAATGACCCATTAATAAAATAGACATATTTAAAACACTAAGTACTGTGCAACATGGAAATGGAAGTTTTAAAATCTTATCAAGGATATAGAGACTGCTGAGGTTAGTTTATCTAAATTTGTCCTGTATTTGCTATTTGGTCAGCAGGCTTGTTTTGCAATAATGAAAACAAGTTTCCCACTATCTTTAAGTTATTTCACCATTACACATGAGCAATGACAATGCAAATCTTTATTTCATTTATTTAGAGTTTGTTTATAAGTGAAGAAAGTAATAATATAATAAAGCTAAGTATAAAGCTCATTGTAAGTGATACAAAATACTTGTGCTTAAAATGTTGACAAATTAACATTGATTCTTCAATTCCCATCAGTCACAGGGCCTGAAGTAATAAGCCTGTTTTGGACATTTCTATACTTTTCTCCATGCTCAGACAAAAACTTGTTTTCAAATAAATGGGACTTCAAATTTGATTTTGTCTCTCCTAAATATGGATAATAAAATACACATTACTCTGAACCTTGCTTTTCACACTTAATGATACATCATCTTCATTCCTCTTTAAAGCCATAATCTGCTTTTTAAAATATCCACTGATATAGTCTGCTCTTTAAAAAATCCACTGAATGTTAAAAAATAACGATGCATTATCTTTTTTTCAAAAGATGTCTGTCCATAAATTAGACTGTTTAAAGGTTGTTGTTTTTTCTCGTGTCCAAACAGGACTGTAGCAAATGGCCTGATCTTTATATCTTACAAGGGAAAAAATCTAATTTTTTTAAAAAAGATACTTAGATTATACAAATGTCACATAAAAAATATAGGGAATAATCATATGCCCTACTCCCCACAGTTCCCATATCTTCCTACAACATCCTTCATTAGTGAGATACATTCACTGCAATTGATGAACACATTTTGGAGCATCGCCACTAAGCATGGATTAAAGTTTACATTGCAGTTTACACTCTCTCCCACACAATTCTGTAGGTTATGAAAAGATTTATAATGGCCTGTTTCAGTCGTTGCAATGTCATTCAGGGCAATTTCCAAGTCCCAAAAATGTCCCTGTATTACTCCTGTTTTACACTCCTTGCCCTCAGAACCTCCAGTGGCCACTGCCTCCACATCAACAATATAATTCCTTCCATTGCTAGAATCACAATATGTCTATAGTAGAATACCAATAAGTCTACTCTAGTCCATAGTTCATTCCCCAATCCTGAGGATTCTGGGATGGTGAGGTCCACTCCACCTCTAATTGAGAAGAGGCTGTGATCCCATAGGGACGATGGATGGAGGTCTCTTGCTTGCAGTTGTAGACACTCTTGGTTCCTTGATATGGTAGTTGTCCATCATCACCTCCTTGTTAGTTGTCCTGGGTGAGACCAATAAACTGGAGAGTAGGTGTTGCAACTCCAATGAGATTCAAGGCCCAGTTGGCACATGGAAAGCCCAAAGAGTTAAGTCTCTTGGATGTACACTTACCAACTCTAGTACTAATTATAGGTTCAAATAGAAGGACAGAAGAGCCATGTGTAGGAAACTGCAACTGAATCCACCTCTGTCACTTTGGAGAGTATAAATCCAAAGTAGGGTCACTGGCAAGGCACCAAACTCCTGAGCTATCTGCCCTCACTATAGTGCCTGGATATCTCCAGAGCCCTCAGGAGCCCTACTATTTGGGGTAGTATCTACTTTGGCAGTCAAAGAAATCCTGTTGAGATGTGCATAAATGTTACCTCTGGAATGACCTCCTGACTCACTTTGAAGTCTCTTAGCCATATAAACTCATTTGTATTTACCTTTTCCCCCTTTTGATCAAGGTCTTTTTCCAGTTGTATTGCTAGTTGGTACCTGGTAGTAATCCTTCGGTTCCAGGGAAGCTCATCACCAGGGATCATGTCCCACGCTGGGGGGAAGGTAATGTATTTATATTGTGAGTTTGGCTTTGAGAGAGGCCATGTTTGAGCAATAAGTAGGCTCCCAGGAGGCAACTCTCAGGCACCCTACAACACTAGGCTAAGTTTCCGTTTCAAGAGTAAATGTTCATAAGAACAGTCATCAATATCAAGGGCCTGTCAATGGTCCATCCTCCTTCACTAGTCATTGCCGCTGTACTAAGGTGATTCTTGCTGATCTATTAGAGAATGTGACAGCGCTCCTGAGGATGGGAATTTGTTATTCCTTCGGTTGTTGTTTGAATCTCCACCCACTGTGACAATGCCCTATGAACATTTGAACACATTCATATGCCTTACACGTATGCCCAGGTGAGCTTCGCTATATGTATCCCCCATCACTGACACCAATGATCCTCCCCTGCCACAGTTGTAACCCTTCTACGTTCCGAAACTTCTTCAAAAATGAAGACAATAAAATAGCCAAATATGATTAATAAGAAAATAAATAATAATGAGGGTTTTAAAAACAAGGGATAAAATGCAAAAAAAAATTTTTTTTAAATAAAATAAAAATAAAAATTTGGGATAATAAAAATATTGAAAAAAATTTAAAATTCTTTTTGACATTTTCCCTTTCATCACTGTAGGATCTTTTGTCCTATATGTCCAGTGACATTGTCTTCCATTTATTTCCTCATTGTCTTACCTTTTTTTTTTTTTCATTTTGTCCTTAAAGAAGTTTTAGGTTGCAGAAAAGTCGTGTACCAAATTGAGGGGATTCCCATATACCCAACATCCTTCCCCCTTTCCCCCTTCCTATATTAGTAACATTGTATATGTGGATGGTACGTTTGTTACAACTGATGTACAAATATTGAAACATAGTTAACAATCATGGTAAATGGTTTGCATTTTGGACCATATACTTTTTTAAACTTTGATGCAATTCAACATGTCCTGTATCCATCATAACAAGATCGTGTAGAGCACTTTCATCTCCTCTTAAAAGCCCCCTGTTCCTTCTATTCTATTCCTCCTTCTCCCTCCCCTCAGGGCCCATGGTAACCACCAGGTTTCACTCCTTGAAGGAAAAAATTCATATTTACTTACAACAACACTGTGGGTTTGACACACTGGTCTGCCCTTCCATTATGCACCGCCCATGCTCTCAAGAGACTCCTGACCCTCTATTTGATAACATAGAGGGCCTCCCCAGTATGGAAGACCATCACCTTGCTGCTCATATGTGGTTCTCCACCCACTGACAAAACACACTATGGTAAGATAGACACTCCAACACTCCCTAGAAGCCTGCCGCAGGTGTGCCCTGTCCTGAATGCACCCCGCATCCAACACCCTATACCAGCAACCTTCACTTGCCAAATTGCCAAAAGAGCATTCCAAACATTGTAGTTTCAACCATGTACCCCCCAATCCCCAGTGTTAATCTGCTCCCTCTCTCAACCCTCCCCCCATGTCCATAGACAGTCCAACCCACCCTCCTCACACCATCCCCCTGACAAACCAGCACCGCCTAACCTAAAAGTATTATAAAATCACTGCCATGCCCCACCACTGCACAACTACACACTTTCCTCTTATTAGAGATTTTGCCCATATTGGCGTTGGCTCACAACCTTCTACTCCCTTTCTATTTCCTGTAAACCTATCTTCCAGACTCTAGCTCTGTGAATCTGCTCAATTTGCTTAATTCATATTGGTGAGGTCATGTAATATTTGCTCTTCAGTGCCCGGCTTGCTCCACTCAACATAAGGTCCTCAAGATCCATCCATGTTATCGTGTATGTTAATAGTGTATTTATTCTTACACCTGAGGAATAGTGCATTGTATGTATATACCAGAATTTGTTTATCCATTCATCTGTTGAAAGGCATTTGTGTTGATTCCAACTTTTGGCAATAGTGAATAATGCTGCTATGAGCATTGGTGTGCATATATCTCTTCTTGTCCTTGCTTTCAGTACTTCTGGGTATATACCCAGCAGTGGAATTGCTGGATAGTATGGCATGTCTATAGTTAGTTCTCTGAGAAACCACAAAACTGTCCTTCACGGTAGCTGTACCATTCTACATTCCCACCAGCAGTGGATGAAGGTTCCCATTCCTCCACATACTCTCTAACACTTGTAGTCCTCAGTTTTTTAATAGTCTCCACCTGATGGGTGTAAGATGATATCTTATTGTAGTTTTCATTTGCATTTCCCTAATAGCTAGTGATGTTGAGCATCTTTTCATGTGCTTTTTAATCATTTGTATTTCTTCCTTGGAGAAGTGTCTTTTCAAGCCACTTTCCCATTTTTTTAAATGGGTTGTCTTTTTTTTTTTCTAGGTGTAGGATTTCTTTATATATGCTGGATATTAGGCCCCTATCAGATATATGGTTACCAAATATTTTCATTGAATATGTTGCCTTTTCACTTTCTTGACAAACTCCTTTGAGGTGCAAAAGTTTTAAATATGAGGCGGTCCTATTAATGTATTTTTTCTTTCATTGTTCATGCTTTGGGTGTAAAATTCATGAAATCATTTCCTACAACAAGATCCTGTAGATGCTTCTCTACAGTATCTTCCAAAGTCCTTATGGTTTTGGCTCTTATATTTAGATCTTTGATCCATCTTGAGTTAATTTTTGTATAAGGTGTGAGATGGTGTTCCTCTCTCATTCTTTTGAATATGGATATTTGGATCTCCAACACCATTTGTTGAAGAGGCCATTCTCTCCTAGTTGAATTGGCTTGGTGGCCTTGTAGAACATCAGTTGACTGTGTATGTGAGAATCTATATCAGAACTCTCAAATTGGTTCCATTGGTCAGTATGTCTATCTTTGTGCCAATGCCATGCAGTTTTGACCACTGTATATTTGTAGTAGGTTTTAAAGTTAGGTAGTATGATTCCTCCAATTTCATTTTTCTTTTTCAATATGTCTTTGGCTATTCAGGGCCTCTTGCCCTTCCATAGTTAGTTTTTCTGATTCAGTGAAAAATGCTTTGTTGATTTTTATTGGGATTGCATTAAATCTGTATTTCAGTTTGGGTAAGCTAGTCATTTTAAATTTAGTCTTCCTATCCATGAACAAGGATTATCATTCCACTTATTTAAGTCTTCTTTGATTTTTTTCTAACAGTGTTGTATAGTTCTCTGCATATAAGTCATTTAAATCTTTAAATTTATTGCTAGGTATTTGATTCTTTTAGTTGCTATTGTAAATGGGATTTTTTTCTTGATTTCTTCCTCAGATTGCTCATTAATGGTGTACAGAAATGCTACTGATTTTTGCATGTTGATCTTATAACCTGCTAACTTACTGAACTCATATGTACTCTCTAGAAGCTTTGGTGTAGATTTCTCAGGGCTTTCTTTGTATAGGATCATGTCATCTGTAAATAGTGAAATTTTGACTTCTTCCTTTCCAATTTTGATGCCTTTTATAGCTTTTTATTGTCTAAGTGCTCAAGCAAGTACTTCTAATGCTATGTTAAATAGAAGTGGTGAAAGTGGGCATCCTTGTCTTGTTACCAATCTTAGAGGGAAAGCTTTTAGGATTTCACCATTGAATATGATGTTAGCTGTGGGTTTTTCATATATACCCTTTATCATGTTTATGAAGTTTCCTTCTATTCCTATCTCTTGTAGTGTTTTCATCAGGAAAAATTGCTGTATTTTGTCAATTGCCTTTTCTGCATCTATAGAGATGATCATTTTTTTTTTCTTTCAATCTGTTTATATGGTGTATTACACTGATTGATTTTCTTATATTGAACCTTCATTGCATACCAGGGATGAAACCCAATGGTCATAGTGTATAATTCATTTGATGTGTTGTTGAACACAGTTATCAAGTATTTTGATGGGAATTTTGGCGTCTAGGTTCATTAGAAAGATTGGTCTATAGTGTTCCTTTCTTGTGGCGTCTTTATTTGGCTTTGGTATTAAGGTGATGTTGGCATCATAGAATGAGTTAGGCAATGTTCTTTTCTACTTCTATTTTTTGGAAGATTGTTTAAGCAGGATTGGTGTTAGTTCTTTCTGGAATGTTTGGTAGAATTCACTTGTGAGGCCATCTGGTCCTAAGCTCTTCTTAGTTGGGAAGCTTTTGATGACTAATTCTTTCTCTTTAGTTGTGATTGGTCTGTTGAGTTAATCAATTTCTTCTTTTGACAGTGCAGGCTGCTTGTGTGTTACTAGGAATTTGTCCATTTCCTCTAAATTATCCAGCTTGTTGTCATATAATTTTTCAAAGTATCCTTTTATACTCTTTATTTCTGTGGGATCAGTGTGATATAACTTTCCTCATTTCTAATTTTCTGTTTTTGCATCTTCTCTCTTTTTATCTTTCTTAATCTAGCTAAGGGTTTGTCAATTTTATTAATCTTCTCAAAGAACCAGCTTTTGGTTTTGTTTATTTTTTCTAGTGATTTCTTATTTTCAATTTCATTTAGTTCTGTTCTAATCTTTCTTTCTTTTTTTCTACTTCTTTGGGGTTAGTTTGTTTTCCTTTTTCTAATTCCTCTATGTGTGCAGTTAGGTCTTTGATTTTAACTCATTTCTTTTTTAAGATAAGCATTTATGGCTATGAATCTCCCTCTCAGTACAACTTTTGCTGCATTCCATAGGTTTTGATATGTTGTGTTGTCATTTTCAGTGGTTTCAAGGTAGTTACTGATTTCTTTTGAGATTTTCTCCTTGACCCAATGTTTGTCTAAGAGTGTGTTGTTTAACTTCCATATCTTTGTGTCTAATCTGGTTCTCTGGCCCTTACTGATTTTCAGGTTCATTCCATTGTGGTCAGAGAAGTTATTTTGTATAATTTCAATCCTTCTGAATTCATTGAGAGTTGTTCTGTGGCATAGCTTGTGGTCCATCCTGAAGAATGATCCATGTGCACTGGAGAAGAATGTATATCCCGCTGTATTTGGGTGTAATGTTCTGTATATGTCTACTAGGTCCATGTCCTCTAATGTATTATTCAAAGTCTTTGTTTCTTCATTGATTTTCTGTTGCTATGCTCTGTGTAATGGTGACAATGTGTATTAAAGTCTCCCACTATAATTGTAGAGGCATCTATTTTTCCACTTAGTTTTTCAAGTGTTTGGCTCATGTATTTTGAGGTGCCCTGGTTGGTGCATAAATGTTTATGATTGTTCTTTCTTCTTGAAATATTATCCCCTTTTCTTTTATATAGTGTCCATCTTTGTCTCTTAAAATAGTTTTGCATTTAAAGTCTATTTTGTCCGATATTAATGTAGCTACTTCTGTCCTTTTTTGGTTGTTGTTTGTAAAATTGTTTTCCAGCCATTCACTTTCAGCCTCCTTGAATCCCTGGGTATAAGATGGGTTTCTTGTAGATAGTATATAGATGGCTCATATTTCCTTATCCATTCTGCCAATCTGTGTCTCTTGACTAGTGAGTTTAATCCATTAACATTCAGTGTTATTACTGTCAAAGAATTACTTACATTAGCCATATTTTCTTTGGGTTTATGAATGCCTGTTGTTTTTATTTCTCTCTCTCATTTTTAAAAAAATTTATTTGTCTTACACAATCTTCCAACTCTCTCTGGTTTTTTCCTTTCTACCTGCAGCACTACTTTTAGTATTTCTTGAAGGACAGGTTTCTTATTGGCATACTCTCTTAATTTCTGTTTATCTGTGAATATTTTGAATTCTCCATAATTTTTGAATGGCAGCTTTGCTGGATAGAGAATTCTTGGCTGGAAGTTTTTTTTTTTCTTTTAGCACCTCGACTATGTCATACCAGTGTCTTCTTGCCTCCATGGTTTCAGATGAGAGATCAGCACTTGGTCTTATCGAACTTCCCTTGTATGTGATAGTTCTCCTTCCTCTTGCTGCTTTCAGTATTCTCTCTTTGTCTTGAGCATTGGACAATTTGACAAGTATATGTCTTGGAGTAGGCCAGATGGGATTTATACTGTTTCGGGTGCGCTGTGCTTCCTGAACATGTACAGCTATCTCCCTCAATAGGGTTGGGAATTTTTCAGCTATTATTTCCTCCAATGCTCCTTCTCGTCTCCCTCTGGGATGTCTATAATGCATATGTTTGTGTGTTTTGCGTTGTCGTTCAAATCCATAAGTCCCTGCTGGATTTTTTCTATCTTTTTGTCTATATGTTCTACTATCTGATTTCAGATGTACTGTCTTCCACATAGCTAATTCTTTCCTCTGCCAGTTCAAGTTTGCTGTTACATGCTTCCAGTGTATTCTGGATTTCTTGAATTGTGCCTTTCATCACCATCATATCCAGTACCTTTTAATGCATGTTATAATTTCATCAGTATGTTCTCCCAGTGTCTTCTTAATATCCTTAATCTCTTCCTTTACTTCATTAAGTTGATTCATGATATTTGTTTAGACAGCTCTGATTAGTTGTTTCATGTTCTGCATCTCCTCCTGGTTTTTAGTTTTTTTTTATTGGACTGGGTTGTGTCTTCCTCTTTCTTAGTATGGTTTATAATTTTTTGTTGGTGTTTAGGCATCTCTTTATCTTGATGGCTGATACTTTCTCTCTCTACTCTAGGACTTTATTTAATTGCTGTTTTTGTGTGTGGGGTAAGTTTTCTCTTTGACATTTTGTTCCTCTTTTTCTATTTCCTTGTTGTTGTCTATGTTCCCTTGAAAGAATAAGATTAGGGACAGGAATTAGGAAAGAGTTAAGAAGAGATAAAGAATAATAGTAGTAATAATAATAGTGAATTGTAGAAGATGAACCCTATAAGACCTAGGAAAATGAATAATTAACTCATGTAAGATGTGCAGAGGAATAAAAATAAAGAAATGGGGTACAGACAATAAAATGAAAAACCAAATAGAGAAAAATATCTAGAATGAATTTAAATGCCAAAATGATAAGAAGTGCGGGAAAGAGAAAAGAAAATAAGCAAAAAAGTCAAAAAAAGAAGAAAACAGAAAATAGAGGAGATAGATATAAAAACATGAAAAATTGAAGACTAAACAAAGAGAGGTGGAATGTAAGAACAAAAACAGAAAGCAGAAGATAGGAAGATGAAGGAAAGAAAAGAAATAGCATAGGTATACAAAATTAGTAAACAAAAAAGGGAGAAACAAAGGAATAGGGAAACACAGCAAACAAGAAAGAAGACAGCAGCACCTAAATAAAAAAAAACAGGGAGGAGGAAGAAAGAGGGGGAAAAAAAGAAAAAAAACAAACACTCAAGCAAGCAAGCAAACAAAAACTTAACAAAAACAGCCTTCCCTCTTAGGCGCCTGAGGAGCTTCTCAGACTGTCGGTATTGATCAATGAATTATCCTGCATCCTGCCCTCTGCAGGTTTTGAATCGGGTTTTTGCAAATAAACTAAGTTAAAATTTTTGAAAAAGGAAACCTTTTTAATGAAAAGTAAGAGACCTAAGAGAAGCTAAGACAAAAATAATGTCAATGTGTTTCCTGTCCTAAAGTATCAGCTAAGTGTTTGATAACCTGGTAGATCACTACTCTCTAAGAAGAGCTGGGAATAGAACCAGGGACCTTGTATATTCAAAGCTGAGACTCCTCCACTGAGATAAACTTTCTTGTTGGGTCAGTTAGCTAGAGAGCTATCCAATAACTTTCCCTAGGGCAGGTTTGACTCTTTGCTGTTGGGTGAATTCCTGCTGATTAAGAGCCTGTCTGTCTCTGCCCCCTTTCTATACTTATTGCTTTCTCTCCCAGGGCAG
The DNA here is from genome assembly GCA_029593785.1 of Cabassous unicinctus. Taxonomy (NCBI): domain Eukaryota; kingdom Metazoa; phylum Chordata; class Mammalia; order Cingulata; family Chlamyphoridae; genus Cabassous; species Cabassous unicinctus. The sequence goes on from JAQZBX010044684.1 coordinate 14,421, forward strand.
CAGGACACCATAGCCTGTGTGAATGGATTCTCCCTCACCTCTCCTGGTCAGATTGAGCTCTCTTCTGAAATTTAAATGGGACCCTGGTATCCGAACTCACTGCAGAGAAATGACTCTCAACCTTCTTCCAGACCTCCCCCCTCTCCCAGGGGACCCTAAATGGGTCATTGGGAGGTTATTAAGTGCTTCTTACTGCCTGTCTCCCTTAGGGGAGTTGGAATTTTGATAATTTTCATCACAGGACTAGTCATTTGCCTGACTCCATCTTTTACCAGCTCAAGTTCCTCTCTCCCAGGTTGGCTAGGTAAATCAGGGTGCCTAAGCAGATTTACCTCTCCCCTCTTCCCAAATGCTCCCAACATCCAATAACCCAAACCAGCAACCCTCATTTGCTATATCACCAAAAAGCATTCCAAACATTGTAGTTTCAACCATGTACTCACCAATCCCCAGTGTTCACTTGCTCCTTCCCCCAACCCTCACCCCATGTCCATGGACAGTCCAACTCACCTTCCCCCCTGACAAACCAGCACAGCCTAACCTAAAAGTATCATTATACCACTGTCATGCCCCTCCACTGTACAACTTCACACTTCCCCCTTATCATAGATTTTGCCCATATGGGCATTGGCTGACAACCTTCTTTGACCTTTTTAATTCTTGTAAACCTGTCTTCCACACTGTAGTGCATAACCTCACTGATATGAATTAAGCAAATTGAGCAGACTCACAGAGATAGAGTGACAACATTCTTTATATAGAAAATCCTTAAAAATCCACAACAAAGCTCCAAGAGCTAAAAATGAATTCAGCAAAGTGGCACAATACAAGAACAACACCCCCCAAATCAGTAGTGTTTATATACATGAGCAACAAACAAAAAGAAGAAGAAATCAAGAAAAAAACTCCACTCATAATAGCAACTAAAAGAATCAACTATCTAGGAATAAATCTAAGCAGGATGCAAAGAAAACTACAAAATGTTGATAAAAGAGATCAAAGAACACCTAAATAAATGGAAGAAGAATCTGTGATCATGGATTGAATGACTAAATATCCTTATGGTTTTGAACTTACCCAAAGTGATTTATAGAATCAAGTCTTTCCCAATCGAAATTCCAGCAACCACTTTGCAGAAATGGAAAAGCCAATTATAAAATTTATATGGAAGCATAAGGAGGACCGAATAGCTAAACTCATCTATAAAAAGAAGAACAATGTTGGAGGGCTCTCACTCCCTATCTTATAATGTATTACAGAGCCACAATAATAAAAAAAAGTTGGTACTGGTGTAAGGAAGACATATAGAACAAATGAATTGAATTGAGTGATCAGAAATCAGCCCTCAGGTTTATGGTCAACTGATTTTTGACAAGTGGTCCAAAACCACTCAATTGGGAAAGAACAGTCTCTTCAACTAATAGTACTGGGAAGACTGGAACTCCATTTGCAAAAAATAAAAATAAAATAAAATAAAAAAAGCTCCTACCTCATACCTTATACAAAAATCAACTAAAAATGGATCCAAGTCATAATATACGAGTGAGAAGTATCAAAATCGTAGGAGAAAATGTAGGGAAGCATGTTCAGGACCTCATGTTAAGTAATGGCTTCTTAGACTTTGCACTCAAAAGCAAAGCAACCACAACACAAAAATAGATAAATTGGACTTCATCAAAATTACAAGCTTTTGTGCCTCAAAGGATTTATCATGAAAGTAAGATGACAGCCTACAGAATGGGAGACAGTATTTGTAAAACGATTTTCTAATAAAGGTGTAACATCAGGAAGCGGGTGTGGCTCAATCGATAGAGCTCCCGTTTACCATATGGGAGGCCCCGGGTTTGCTTCCTGGGGCCTCCTTGTGAGGGCAGGCTGGCCCGCGCGGCGCGGTGGGCTGCTGCAGCAAGACCTCACAGCAAGGGGGAGATAAGCAGACACAGAAAAAACACACAGCAAAATGGACACAGCAAACACAAGCAGCAAGGGGGGGGATAAATAAATAAATAAATAAATCTTAGGGGAAAAAAAAGGTGTAACATCCAGAAAATATAAAGGAATCCTTCAACTTTATAAAAAGATAAACAACCCACTTACAAAATGGGGAAAAGACTAGAATAAACATCTCACCAAAGAAGATACACCAATGGCCAGAAAGTACATGAAAAGATGCTCATTATAATTAGCTATCAGGGAAATGCAAGTCAAAACCACATTGATTTACCATTTCACACCAATCATATTGTTGAGTGGAATGAGCCAGACACAAAAGTACACATATTGTATGACTCCCTGATTTAAAATAATTAGAATAAGCAAACTCATAGTGTTAGAATCCAGAACATAGGTTACCAAGGGATGGAGAGGTGAAAGGGAAGGGAAAGTCAAGGCTTAAAATGTACAGGGTTCCTATTTGGAATTTTGGAAATGTTTTAGTAATGGATTGTGGTGATGGTAGCTCAACATTGTGAATGCAATTAACAGCACTGGAATATATATCTGAATGTGTTTAAAAGGGGAAATATTAGATTGCATATGTTTTAACAAAATAAAATTTTTTTATATCTCCATGGAACTAACTACAGAAACAGTGAACCCTATTTAAAGCATGGAATATAGTTAATCGCACAATTATAAAAATGTGTTATTATCAATTATAAGAAATGTTCCACATACATACAAAGCATTAATAGTAGGCTAGCATATAGAGATCCTGTTTTTTATGCATGATTGATCTGTAAACCCACAATTTCTATAATAAAGGAAAAAACAACCAGAGTGCTAGGAGCTATGCTTGGTAGTTTACATAATCCTCCAACTGCATATGAAAGAGGCTGCCATGGTTCACTCAGCTCTGGAAATGGCCAGCATTAGAGCTTCTGGGCTGCTTTCCTTTCTTGTACTCTGTGGTCAGTTCCAAATATCTCCCTCCCAAATCTTACCTTACTAATCCAGGGGACCCAGTCATCTCTTCTGGTTAGTTCCAACCCCTGAAGTCTCCCAGTGAATACTCTAGTCACACCTAGAATCCTATTCACAGAGCAATCATCTGCAGTACTACACCCAGTAACTTTAAGAAAGGGCACACAAACCTGATTTATTGAGGAGTGAGTAATTTTCCAGGTACTTACCTGTTTAGTTTTCTGGGCTGCTGAAGCAAATGCCACAAAAAAGGTCAGATTAAACAATGGGAAGTTATTTGTTCACCGTTTTGAGGCAAAAGAAAGTCCAAATCAAAGGCATAATCAGGGTGAAGCTTTCCCTCCAAAGACAGGTGTTCTGGAACTGACTGCCTGTGATCCTTGGTCCCATAATAGGATTAAGACACATCCTGACTGAAGTGGGCCACAACCTAGTTAAAGTCACCTCTTCAAAAGATTCTACTTACAATGGGTTCACACCCACAATGTTTAGTGGGAAAATGCAATCCACTAAGAGAATGCCGCACTAGAATCCATGCTCAGAACTCCACTGATAGGGTTTCCTAAGCTCAGTCTTTTCCTTGTCCTCAGGTTCAGATACCACCTTGTTTTCATCAACATTTATAAATAACAGAATCCACTCTAGATAGTTTAGTTGTTAAGGGATTTGTGGAAGGTATAGAGAGTTGACAGAGTCATTGAGATGACTGATACACTGATTATAGACTGAGCTTACAGGAACAACTTTTAGAATCTTGTCTCCTGAGAGAACCCCATGCCACTATTGAGAAGCTGCCAAAACTCCACAGCTATTGATTACAGAACAATACTGCTTTTGCTGAGATCTGCACCAGCAAACGAATGCTCCATACTCTACATTTCTCAAATAAAGGCCACTAATAATTAAAGTCTCATGAGAGTTCATCAGACCAATAGAATCTAAATCACAAGTCTGAACCCTTTGTTTAATGGGGGCTGATAAATGTAGTTTTTATGACTCTACATTGGTAATATAGGATTTAACTTGCTATGAAATATAAAATGGATTTAACAGTTTTCAAAATTGGTGGATAAGGAATGAATGAGCTTTATGCTGATACATCAAAATTTATATGTTTAGTTTGAAACTTTCTTCTTTTTTCCAGAATTCTTACTAGACTACTGGAGTATTTCAAAGACGTTTCATTCTTGTCAAGCTCAATACCAAACTTCACATCTTCAGCACAATATCTGATGCTATAGTCATACCCTTTCTCTAGGATGTGGGTGTATCCCAGTTATGGTTCACACTTCAGAATAACTGGGGAGACTATATAATTAATTATCTGAAGTGGACCCCTATAGAGAGTGATACGTGAGATATTAATACTCTGGGATAGCAGTGATTGACCTCAGCAAAGCAAGATGTCACCCAAGTGTAACCATTCAAACTGTAGCACAGGAGTTATGTGGACCATGAACTTAACATCACATAAATAGTATTCACAAATTGTTAGAGGGGAAAAAAAAACTTGCAAAGCAAAAATTTAGGGACTTTATTACATGAACATAAGGTATGGAAATTCACATAGTGAAAATTTGGGGAAGACTAGTAAAAATGGAAGTTCTTGACTTGAGAAAAAATTTTTCATTACTGGGAGCCAATAGAGCACCCTGACTATTGCAGACCCATGTGTAGGCTTTGGATTTTAACCCACCTCCTTCCCTACCACTGTCAACAAAATTCCCCAAATCAAGTTCTGGGCTTGATGGTAACTCCCAACCCCTTAGAAGACTGTGCCTTGCTCTGCAAATCCTGACTATCCCACCTGGGCCCAGATCCCCACCTACCTTCATTTCTGGAGGGGATTACTTGCTGCAGGAAGTCACTGAGCCTTTTACGGCCCCAGCACTTCTACATGGCACTTAGAACAGCTCTACCTTTCTCTAGTCACACATAGTCAGTAGCATTAAATAACATGGAGCTGTGCCCACAATGCTACTTCAGGGGAATCCTAAAGAATAATCTAGACCCTAAACATCTCTTGTGTTATGTTTTGAAATAATAATTATAACTACAATTCAAAAAAAAAAAAACACTTTCACTAATGTGCTCTCATTCAGTCTTCATAATTCTAATGGGTTTGAGGAAACTGGATTTAGTCTACTTTATTTTACAAATGAAGAAACAGAGGTTACACAACTTGCTCAAGGTCACATAGTATGTTTGTGGTTTATCTTTTACTTTAACTATGTCTTTTCTGCAAAAGAAAAGCAAGTTGCCATGGCAACTATATTTTGTTGTACCTGAAATATCTTTAATTGTAACAAATGCTTCATTACATATTTAGATAAAGATAAAGCATTAATACATTCATCTTTAGAATCATAATTCATTAATGGACATTTTCCTGAGAGCAAGATATTTGTAATGGTTATACAACACAATTAATCAGGTAGCTTAGTACAATGACAAGTCCTGGGAGAAACAAAAACAAATTTATCTAGCTCACAATTTTTTCTCAGGCTCATCCTTATTGGAACTAATATTTTGGGAGAAACTATAAACTTAGGTCAAAAACAATGGCCTAAGTTTTAGTATTTTCCCTTTCTTGGTTGTGCTACTATTGAAAGATTTACTTTAAACATCTTGTTTATTTTGTTTCTTCAGTCTTATTTGGTTAATTGGGTCATTTATTCAATAAATATTTGTGAGAAGTTTGAATATTTATGCATATTACATTTCAGAGGTGCAGTCCAAATGTGTTTATTAAATTGTTTAAAAAATTCTAATGTAGCTCATGACCATCTATCTAGGAAATAAAGGGGAAAAAAGTAACTTTTATTCTTATTTAGTGTTAAACTTGGTTAACTAAAATAATTGAAATTATACCTTAAAGTTGTGCTCTTTATTTTTGGTGAAAGAAATGCTTGGTTTCCCCCAAATCTCCATGTCTTTCTGATCCTCTCTCAGGGCTTTTGGAGGAACGAGGATTATATGAACTGCTGGTGTGGAAGTACATAAGTTCTTCAGCTCTTTAGGATGCTTTCCAGGCTTCAGGATGATACTGCTGTCTGCCTGTGTGCTACTTGCCAACTGCACTGCAGCTGAGGTCCTCACCTGGTAATATCTGTGGACTGGTTGATCTTGGCTGGTTAGAGCCTAGTGTGGCTTTACTGATTACTCAACTCATCTTACTTCTCTCTTGTGCAACAAACATCATATCTTCTGATGACCCATCTCCAGCCAAGCCTGGGGATCCCTTCACAACTCACCAAATCATATCAGCACAGCTGTCACCTGGCCCCAAAATCAACTGATTAATGAGCCTCTTCCATCCAAAACAATGAAATGAAGTAACATTTAGTCTCTATTCCTGTCTGGTAATAATAGAAAGCAGCCTTTAAAAGGAAAACTTCAAGACTTCTCTGTGTCACTCTTTGATACCAAATTAAACTCTGATATGTCTCTGTTCCACATTGGTGAGGGAAGCCTCTGGTTGAGCTCTAGGAAGAGATCCAAACAAGATCCAACATCACCCTTCTTCTCACAGTATGTCCTCTCTCCTAACACTGCATCAGGTGCAGAAACCAGAGAGGAGATGTCAGGACACTTAGATCTGACAGTTTTTGGCTTCTCTGTCTCCCTTTCCTTTTTCCTCCTCACAATTCTCTAGAACCAGAGGGATTGCATATCCTGTCTTCAACTGCACCACACCCCCCTCCTATCATCCTGCAGCAAAATCCCTGGTGTCATGTGCAGATGGGGTAGAGGATTGACTATTGTACGGGAAATCTGAGTCCTGTCCAAGCTTAAAAAAAAAAGGAAGGAAAATAAATTTATAACTTTCTCTCCCTTAAAAAGCTTGGCACTTAAGTTTATTCCAGCATTGGCATTCTTTGGAAAATTCTAATGTCTTTCAAAACTTCCTTTTTTGGCAAAACTGAAGGGAATGGTTGTTGAATAGAAGCATCAG
>JAQZBX010044685.1:0-21281 GCA_029593785.1 Cabassous unicinctus
CCCTGTAGATCATTGTGTTGTTCATCCTGGGATGAGAAATGTTGAGGTAAGCCCTTATCTACACAACCAGATATGGGACAGCTTTGAACTGAGCAACTGAAGGAGGACAGTACGAGGTGGGGAGGGCTCTGAGCCTGGACAGCAGATGGGAATGCTGCTGATGCCCCGTAATTGGACTCATCTGACACTTGTTAAAAATTTAGAGTCCCAAGTCCCTTTGCTATAGTTTCAGATTCGGTCGGCCTGGGGGTAGGGCCTGGCATGGCTATTTCCAGCAAGTGCTCTGGGTGTTTCCCACATCATAAGCAGACTGAAGAAAACCTGGCCCAGCAGAATGCTTTGCCTACTAGGAAAGGTAAAGCTCTGCTAGATTCAGCCGCTCACGGATTCTGCTGATTTTCCTATGTCGGTCAGTAGATTGTGAACTCTTTGATGACTGCTGTTGTCACATTCTCAGCATAGGGAGCCTACTCAATTATCATGTACTGAATGAATGAATGAATGAATGAGAAAGTTGATGAGTATGCTCAGACCACCTAACCTCTTGGGGCCTCTGTTTTCTCTAAAGTAAGGCAGTTGAACCAGATAACTTTAAATTCCTTTCAGCTTTACAATTCTAAGACTTTTTTTTTTTTTTAACGTTTTTCTCTTTTAGTTAATGCCTCAGTAAATAAACACCTGAGCTTATAATCACTGTGATTGCTCAAGAAAAGCAAAATCATTGAGGAGATGGATTGAGATCAGTATGAGTGTTTTAATATCTCCTTGCAATAACACAGAAAGCATAATTTTTATATATGACTGAAGTTCAAAAATATAGAAAGAGTGAGGACTTTCATAAGGGCAAACCTAGGAGTTTTCAGACCTCCGGTCCCTCAGATTTCATCTATAACTTTGTATTGAGTCTGAGGCTCAGAGGGAATATTCCTATTCGGATTTGTTGAGCGATTGATTAAAAACTCTTCTGATTTACGATTTTGGAAGAAAAGGAGTTCTGAATTATCTTTCCCCCTTCACCCCTCCTCCCAAATTACCAAAACACAACTCACTGGAGTTGATTCAATAATAGTATTTGGGCACTTAGAGCCTAAAACTTCCCTCTTAACAAATAGTGTGTTCCAAAGCAGGAGCTGAGGAATGTTCGTAATAAAGTTTATATCTCCAGCCCTGTCTCTCCCACATGTACATGTGAGCCAAATTTGAATTTTGCTATAAACTTTCAAAAACAATTTCTGCAATTCTTACACATAGAGCTGCAAAGCAAATCATTTTTTGGTTTCTTTGAGTCCATTTTTTTTTTTTTTTTTAATTAGAGAAGACCATGTCTTTGATTCTTCAAACTATTTTTACTCTTTCCTCCTCACTGTTTTGGACCAAAGTCACAAATTGATGATGTCTATTTTGAAGAAATCAGAAATTAAAGAATTTTCTTTGTTTTTTTTACTAACTCTAGTAATAAAAATGTAGGTTATAATTGTGTTGGTTAAGAATTCTTGAATAACCCTGTTGCCATGTTTACTTGGAGATTTCATTGTATTATCTTTCTTAGCCAAGATATATCAGAGAACGTTAAGGAATATTTTCATTCTGGAAATCACAAGAATGGTATAAAGAAAGAATCTAGCCAAGTAGGTTACAAGTCTTTTTATTTTTAATCTTTTATATTTTCTTATTATCATGATTAAACTTCTATCTTAATCAAGTATTTAGCCTCCAAGATTTATTAAATCTCCCAGAAATGTATATAACCTGTGTGCTATAGAAAATCTGACCATGTAATATGTTGGATATAGAAAATTGAGTTTACATACCAACTATGTAAATGAACTTGCCAGGCCGTTGTTAATTAATTCACCTCTGCAAATATCGTATTAGCTGGCTCTCTTCTACAGCTGAAGAAGGACAATAACTCCATTTCTGATAGCTCAGAACAAGCAGGTTTGTTTTGTCACGCCACGTGAGGTCAGCCTTCTTACTGGTCACCTACTGTGCAAAGGCTAAGGACAAAATCACACAGCCTGTATTCAGAAACGGGCAGACTCAACAGACTTGGGTTGCCCAGACCATGCACATTCCAAAGTAAGGCATGGCCCTTGATCAGCTTCTGAGGGAAAATCTCTGAGCCCTTGGAATATCCTGCCTCTTAAAAGGTTCCTCATTTACCCGGGGCCTTGAGCCATGCTAGAAAGTTTGTGCTGACAATATGATTTTGGTGGGAGCCCCAGGCCATGTCAATTTGATCTTTGGAAGGCCTGGAGACTTTATAACTAAGGTCAGCCATATAACTACTTGACCACCTCGCCCCCCCAAAAAAAACCCAGGACACCAAGGCTCATGTGAGCTTTCCTGGTTGGCAATACTCTGTATGTGTTGTTATACGTAGTTGCTGAGAAAATTATGTGCAGTCCACACAAATCCATTGCAGGTGGACAAGTGGAATCTCATACCTGGTCTTTCCTGGACTCTGCCCTTCAATTCTGCTGATTTTAATCTGTATCTTTTTACTGTAATAAACCACAACCAGGTTTTCTGAGCTCCATGAGTCATTCAAGCAAATCATTGACTCTGAAAGTAGCCTTGGGGACTCCTGACACACATGGGTTAAAGAGTGGACTTTATTGAGGAAGCAGAAACTCAAAAACCAGAGATCAGCAGGAGAAGAGGAGCCCAGGCCCAGTTATCTCTTCATCCCCAGAAGCAGCATGCCAGGGGCAGAGAACTCTGCTCAGCCAAGCATGGGAGGTATGCCTTCCTGGGAAAGAACTCACCTCCCTGGTAGTTTTCCCTTTTTATAAAGAATGCTGCCTGCTTGCCCATCTGGTTTTTTTTATGCAAGGAGTTTTCTGATAAAGCCAGCTGCAAAGCACTGGGATACCTGGGGGATCATGGATTTACCCCAAGGAATGGAAGCCAAACTTGAGTGTCATTCTTTCCTTTGGAAAAAGAAGGCACCCTGGTATTCTACTAACTCATTGTGAAACTCCGAGTGAGTTCTCACATCATTTTTGGACACTTTTGTTCCTTAAACAAAACTTCGAAAAGATACTAGGCAGATCACATTCCCCCCCATCCCCACCCCCCAGTGGCGTTAGCCTACTCTGTTTATGGGGAGGTCATTATATGGCAAGCTCAGTTATCCAATATATAGCTGAGATCCCTGAGCTAATGTGATACAGTTTATTAATTTATTCATAGATGTGAATATTGAATCTTAAGACAACGCATGAATGAATGTATACCTACATACACTCATACATACATACATATATACATACATACATATATAAGTTATTAAATAATAATGACAAAAAGAGAAAAATAAAGCAGGAAGGGGGAATTGGGATGGAGGGGCATTTGCTGTAGGCTATTCAAGAAAGTTGCCATTGAGAAAATCATAAGCTGTGCTCCTCTTCCATCACATGACTTCTTCTTCTGGCTTCTACTGCTCAGCCATCTGTGTCTGTCTAGATTTTCTTTCCTTGTAAGGACTTCAGCCATATGGATTAAGGTCCACCGGATTCAATGTGGCCTCATCTAAACAGCATCTTCAAAGATCCTATTCACAAATGAGTCCACACCTTAACAAAGAATATCAATATCAAAGGTCATATTTACTAATGGGTTCCCACCCACAGGATCACAGATTAAGACTTGAACATGTCTTTTGTGGGGGGCATGATTCAATCCCCAGCAGGAGGGTGGGCGAGTGTGAAAGCAGAAAGACTAGTCAGGAGTCTGTTGCAATAAAGATGATAGTGGCTTGGACTAGTGGTACAGGGGGTCTGGTTATGGAAATATTTTAACAATAGGCACCAGCAGGACTTGCTGGATAGAGACAGAGGGAAGGAGGGAAAGAGGAAGGGAGTGGGGTGGGGAGGGGGGAGAGAGAGAGAAAGAGAGAGAGAGGAAAGAGAGAAATCCAGAATAATTTCAATATGTTTGGCCTGAGCAACTACAAGGATGAAGTTGTCATTTACTTATAGAGGAAGGGCTGCAGGAGAAGTATGTTTAGGAAAGATCAGGAGTTTGTTTTTCAACATGCTAATTTTGAGATCAATAGATTTCCAAGTGGATGTACTGAATAGGCAGCTGGATAATGAATCTAGGGTTCAGGAGAGAGGTTTGTCTGGATTCGAGGTATAAATTTGGGAATCATCAGACAAGAAGTCAAGAAAAGTTGTTTTCATTGTGAAAGGGTTTCCATCAAAACTGTGATTCTTTAAGTTTGGTGCTCTGGATGCCTTACTCATTCATCCATAAAATTTCCCTGCATGGTAATGCTTATTTTTTCTAGATATTGAATAAATGATGTATTACTATATCCAGATCTTACATCTGTATTTGTGAAAACCCTTGAAATTATGGTTGATAGGAAGAGATACATTCTCTAAATCACACAGAAATTAGAGCACAAAAGGGACAAGTGTTCAGAGTGGACCCTTGATCTGCCTTCTGCTTTTGGCTGCCAAATTACCCCTCCCCACTCTCCCAATTGACAGACAATTTTCTTCCCTCATCAGGCACAGAATCAGGTTGGTATCTTTGAGATTCACCACAAGTCTTCATTTGTGTCCCTTCCTTCCTTTTCTTTCTCCACATATTTTTAAATTTTAAAAATTATTTTAAAGATACTTAGATTATACAAATGTCACATAAGAAACATAGGGGATTCCCATATGCCCTGCTCCCCACACCTCCCACATTTTCCCGCATTAACAACATCCTTCATTAGTGTGGAACATTCATTGCAATTGATGAACACATTTTAGAGCATTGCCACTAAGTGTGGATTAAAGTTTACGTTGTAGTTTACACTCTCTCCCACCCAATTCTGTAGGTTATGGCAAGATTAATAAGGGCCTGTATCTGTCATTGCAATGTCATTTAGGACAATTCCCAAGTCCCAAAAATGCCCCATATTACAAATGTTTTTCCCTCTCCCTGCCCTCAGAACCTCCAGTGGCCACTGCCTCCACATCAATGATATAATTTCTTCCATTGCTAGAAACACAATAAATCTATAGTAGAATACCAGTAAGTCTACTTTAGTCCATAGTTCATTCCCCAATCCTGAGGATTCTGGGATGGTGATGTCCACTCCACCTCTACTTGAGAGGGGGTTTGATCCCACAGGGCCAATGGATGGAACTCTCTTGCTTGCAGTTGTAGACTCTCTCAGTTCCTTGGTATGGTCGTTGTCCATCATCACCTCCATGTTAGTTGTCGTGGGTGAGACCGATGATCTGGAGAGCAGGTGTTGCAACTCCTTTGAGAGTCAGGGCCCAGTTGGCACATGGACGGCCCAAAGATTTAAGTCTCTTGGATGTATACCTATCAACTCTAGTACTAACTATAGGTTCAAGTAGAAGAACAGAAAAGCCATGTGTAAGGAAACCACAGCTGAGTCCAACTCTGTCACTCTGGGGAGCATAAATTCCAAAGTAGTCTCCACATATTTTTAATTTCTTTCTATCTTAGAGAACATCGTGATGTGTGCAAGTTCCATGTTTAAAACTGGAGTGGGGGTAGCAAAACCAACATCAGTATAAAATTTCCTCCTAGAATGTCAGGAAGGAAAATTCTCCTTAAATTTATCCTTCCAATGAAAACATTTTAGAATGTAAAATTTGATAACTATAATTTAAGATTTAGCCATGTACTTCCTCCAATTATGCACTACAAACATTTCAACCCATGGCATCTTGATGAAAGGGCATGCAGAAGGCTTCTATTTGGCTCCAAGTCCTGTTTGAGGTATTGTACTGCATTTCTTGGTCGGCATTATGTCTGTCTCTCCAATGTAGGCAGAAGCAAACAGCTTTATTTTGGATCTCTAAGAAAATATTATCTTATAATTTGTCCCCATCTAGTACTCTCTCCACAGATATAGAAACATCATAAAATCGTGCACAAGGAGAGAAGTTACCTATAAATTCTTAATCGTGCATGCGGCAGAGAATCTGCTCCAAGTCCCATAATCTATTTTCACATTGTCACTGAGAGAGGGGGAGTTCTTTTCCAGAAACAGTGGCAGGAAACCCATTGTTTCCAATTTTCTTTTCTTTTCTTTTCTTTTTTTTTTTTGTTACACAGGATATTTGAAGGAAAATAACCCAAAATGCTGAGCAATTTTGAAAACCAAAGAAAAAGTCCTACTGGTGGGTGTGTACATTTCTTTTTCTCACATTTCGGTCAGATAATCTGATGGTTGTTTACATCCTGCGAATACAAAGGCTTTTGAACAAATCCTGTCCTCTCAGCTTAAACTGCAGAGACCAACTCCCAGAATTTTATCTTATGGCTAAGAAGTTACTTTCTCCATGTGTTTTGATGAAGACAGGTCTTTTTCCATCTTGTGGTTCCTCCTCCTTGGGGAAATAAAAATATAAGGAATGATTTCTGATTTGATACTTGCAGTTCTCTCCACGTATCACTGCGGATTTGAAAACTGTCTACAAAGCTCGGTAGCATCTTACTCTTAAATCTATATTTTGGGGAAATGAGAGGCAAAGGAGAAGAGAAGAAAGAACCTCTTAAAAGAATACACTTGAGAATATATATGCAATGTTTGAAAGAAGGGACAGTTCACTAATTCTACTGGGCGCATAGCATTGAATAAAGTTACACAGATGGAGGTTGGGCAAAATAATTTCTAAACCAAAATCTTACCATTCTGCTTCATAGGAAGGCTCATTGTAAGCAAGGATGCTTTCTGCTATATCACATGTAAATCAACATGGTCATGATTCTATAATTTATCACCATTTCTGGAGAAGAAGGATGGATATTTCTGTTTACCTGCTAAAATGACACATATGTAGGAAAGTAACATAAACACAATTCAAAATCCACAGGACCTACCAGACCAGTTCAGAAATCATAATCCTTGATGATTATTTTTAACTTTGGGGATTAACATTATTTTGAATTTGGGGCAAAAGTTAGACTTTATTAATAATGGTATCATCCTATATCAAATCTTTAAAAATTCATTTTTTTCGTATAATGCAACCATACTGTATAATGCAAAGAAGTGCCAATTAGTTTGATAGAAAAAGTAATTTAAAAATTGCACATTTACCCAATTCCACTGGCTAAGGATGACCAAACATTTATGTTTCTCCTCTTCTCTAATATTACCAGGCTAACATCCATCCAATAGTCACAGACATCAGAGCTAGAACAAATAAACGTTAAAATTCATCTAATCGAAATTTCTTCCCCATGCATATCTTCTTTTTAACATCTGTGTGCAAACACTTTCAGCTACAGGGGACTTACTGTGTGCAGAGCCCAGTCTATTGAGTTCTTGACCTCCCTCCCCTAAATAAAATCCTTCTCCCTTGTACTCCATCTCAATTAATGGGCACCTCCACCCACTCAGAAGCCTGAGAGTCAGTCTAGACATCTCAGAGACCTCATCTAATCTATCACCCAATCCTGAGATTCTACCACCAAAATCCTTCTCTCCATTTCTTCTATTATTCCCCAGCCCTCAACCCTGGCTAAGCCACCATCATGCTGGTTCCCCTTCTTTCTTCCACGTAGAAGCTAAGGATGACTTAAAAAACACAAATTGGATTATAGTATAACCTCATTTAAAATCCTTCAGTATATTCTTGCAATAAAATCCCAAATCCTTACTATGATTGATAAAGCCTTGCAAACTCTGGCTCTGACTACTTCTTCAGACTCATTGACCAACACTGTCCTCTTGTGAACATCCAACCATACTAGGCTCCCTTGGTTCCTTGAAGCTGTGGAGCACTGTCCTATCTTTTGGACTTTCAGACTCAATGTTCTTTAGCCCTGGAATGAACTTGCCTGGCTAACACCTACCCATCCTTCAGGTTTCAGCTCAAATACACTTTCTCTGACCTTCACTTTTCCTTCACAGTACTTACCACAATTGGAATTACATGTATCTGTGTGTGTAATTAAATGCATATATAATTACATATGTATGTGTAGTTTGTATAATACTCATCTCCCACTCCACACCGGCAGGCAGCATTTCTGCTTATTCACTACCTCCTTACCCAGAATGTAACGTTCTTCCTGGCACACATTAAGTACTTAATGTATTGTATTGAATGAATTTACATCTAATTCATAGAAATCATTAATTTGTAAATTGTGCCTTAGCTGAAATTTGTTTAATCAGATGACTTATGTGTATCCCTGATTAAGGAACGCGTTCTAGTGAAAACAAAGTTATGATGTTTTTAAAAATATATAGTACGTGAGAATCAAAGAATAAATGTAGGATGTGCTCATCACTTATTTAGTTGAGCTTTAGCATTAACAGTGCATACATAATTAAACTCACGATCATGAGTAAAATAAATAAATGATTAGCTTAGGGACAGAATGGCCACCATTGGCAGAGTCATCTTGTTTACTCTTTGTCTGGGATAGGACATTATCTAGTGGCTGCAGTTTAGTTACATAAGTTTCTTAGTTGGTGGTATGCAGAATAAATAGTAATAGTGATTTAATAATAATAATAATTATTATTATTATAGCACACAAGTATAGCTAACATTCATTTAGTTCTCACCAGGAGTCAGGACCATTAAATTGTCACAAAATGTTTGTGACATAGGTCCTATTCTTCTCTCAGTGTACAAGTTGGAGAATTGAGCCTTGGTGAGCTTAAACTTTTAATCTCATAATCAAAGGAGCTGGACAGGTCTGTCTGGTCCCAGAAACTTCACTCTTAACTGCTGTACTGTATTGCCTTTCAGATGCATTTCCCTGATCTACTCAAATAAGCCGTCAGGACTGTGTCGGCAGGAAAGTCCCTTTCCCTTTTGCTTAGTTATCACTCCCTAATGGTGCACAAAAGATTTCTTTAATTCAGAACTTTCTTAGAAAAGACTGAAGCAAAGAGAGCTATATAGTTTACTGACAATTGAATTACATTTATACACAGGAATGTCTATTTAAGACAGAGAACATTTTTAGTCAAGCATGCCCATGATGTCAAATTGGTTGTACTACCAGCTCCCCAAATGGGGGTATCAGTGAACTCTGACCCAGGAAGTGGTAGGAGAAGTTGGGGAACTCATCCGTATTGAGTAATTATATGGCGATTTGTATTTCTTAATTCACCTTGACAGCAACCCTATTAATTAATTGGTTCTTATTATCCTGGGTCACCAAGGGAAAAGCTGGGACTTGGTGTGCCCCAAATCACCTTGTCAGGAAGAAGCAATGCCAAGACTTGTGGACATTCTTTGCCTAGAGAGAAGTGGCATCCAGGCAGGAAGTCTTGGGTGGTTGGAGTGGAAGAGACTGTAGGGAAATATCAGCATCAGGATAGGGCCTGAGAGAGAATAGCAACTTGAACAGAAGGGACCATCGAAGGCCCACCATCAACGCAGCAGTCCTTGAGGGGAGAAGATGTTGAGGCGTGGAATCAACGCTGGGCTGGAGAAAATGAAAGAAAGACGATGGATCAGAATTGATGACTCCAGAGGCAGACTGGATTCTGCTAGTTTCTATCACAGCTTACTGTCGTGGGTAAAATCCCTCTAAGGGAGTCGAGGTAGGTAGGGCTGAAGCCATCTTTGTTTCCCACCTGCCCAGTTGGGAGCCTTTGGAGCAGTCTCTACCCTGATTATGGTAAGGCCTCTTCCTTTAACCTTCTGCTTTGCTCCTTCCCCTCTGACCTGCATTGTCCCTGCTCTTACAGTGATAATGGTCCTTTCACACAACAAAGCCAGTGTGATTCTCAAAGAGAGCTCTTAGTTCACTGTGGCAGAATGGCCTGAAGTTAAAGTCTCAAAGCACAGACTTTTCCTGTCAACCACACAGAACGCAGCTCTTGTAGTTCTTCCACTGACATTCCTTCTAGTGGTTGTTTGCCAAACTTGCACCACATAGAAACTGGAGTCAGGGTACCTTGGACCTGCATTTCCTACCCCAGGCCTCTGCTCAGTGCTACTTTTCTGGGAAACTCTCTTATGTTTTCAGGCAAAGAACAACTCCTCTGGGGCAAGTGTTGGCAGAGAGATCTTTACCATTGTCCAGATAGACTTTCCTTTTCTTGTTTTCTCTCTCTTCCTACAAGCATTAGCTTGTCTTAGTTTGCCAAGGTAGGCATAACAAATACCACACACTGGTTGGCTTAAACAACAGGAATCTATTGTTTGACAGTTTTAGAGGCTACAAGTCCAAAATCAAGGCTCTGGCAGGATCATGCTTTCTCCAAAGACTGTGGGGTTCTGGCTTGTCAGTAATCCATAACTCAATCCTGCCTCCATCACATGGCTGTCTCTCCCACTCCGTCTGTTTCTCCCCGATGGCTTCCAAATTCCCTCTGCTTGTAAGGGTGCCAGTCCTACTAGTTGAAGGCCCACCCTGATTCAGTTTGGCCTCACCTTACCTAAGAACATCTTGAAAGATCCTATTTTCATGTGAGTTGACATCTGCAGGATCCCAGGGCTTAGGGTTTGAAAATGTCTTTGTGGGTGACATGAATCAATCCATAACAAGAGTCTTCTGGCTGACTCTTTGGGCTGAGGGCCAAAGCTGTCTCCTGTGTTAAATGCCATCTCTGATGTGGTTTGGGATCACAATGAGGATCACAATGAGGACCATAATGAGATGGTGAATTACATTAAGCTCATTCCATACAGTGCTCCAAAGAGTTTTCATTGTTCCGTGCTTCAAATACATCAACTCTATAAAAAATCTATAATTTCTGATTCAAACACCGTAGGGATATTTTACTGATTATTTTTTTTTCCCCGATGAAATAATCCAAAGATTTTTACACCCTGGTTTCAGTTGTAGTAATTCTGTTAAAATATTTGGCAGGGAAAATCAAAGGCAGTTTAAGAACGGTTGTAGACATCAACTCAACCTTTCAATAATTTGATCAATACTTCTCAAAGTGACAGTAAATCAAGTACGAAATGAAACAGTAAACAGAGCAAAGGCAGATTGCACATATGGTAGCAGCTCTGTCTTCCCAAGCTTCAAACAGAGCATCGGAACAAAACGCCGAATGAAGTAGATGCCTCTCGCACACCCCGGGCCAGTCTGTTTCAGCCACATGTTGGCGGTTTTTTGCACAATGTATTCTAAGTCAAAAGAAACAAAAATAAATGTAGGGAGGAGTTTAGTCTTAGCCCTTGGGGACTTTCATGGCCCAGGATGTCTTTCTAAAATGTGCAAGTCCAGGCTCTCTTTCCTGCAACTTATCTCTCACTGGGAATGAGCAGCAAAGAGCAAGACAGGTCAACGGCTCTACCCAGTCTGCACCCACTGCCACATATTCCTTTGCCAACCCCCAGACTGTCTGAGATTATTTCTGCCCTTTAATATTTCATAACAACCTCATTCACCAGCCAAGCCCTCTCAAGCTTTCTCTCAGGCCTGGGCTGTTACTTACGGTCTCCATAGGGTAGAGTTTGTTTCCCCACTGCAGGCTTTCCTATTTATATTTCTGACTCTGGTTTCCATTTCAGATTCCCCTG
This sequence comes from Cabassous unicinctus, assembly GCA_029593785.1. Classification (NCBI taxonomy): domain Eukaryota; kingdom Metazoa; phylum Chordata; class Mammalia; order Cingulata; family Chlamyphoridae; genus Cabassous; species Cabassous unicinctus. The sequence goes on from JAQZBX010044685.1 coordinate 11,487, forward strand.
CAGTTACTTCACTCTGCCAAGTGAAACCTTCCCCGTGGAGGTCCAAGTTAGTCACTACCTTCTCCAGTTTCCAGATTCTCCAAGGCGTTGCCTTCTCATACCCCCTTCTTAAGACTTGGTTCTGAGACAATATGCCCCTGCAAGCTCGAAGTGCTGCACTGGCATCTGTTGCTAAGTGATTTGAGGGAATTAATGGCACTCGTGTCTTATCTTCTTGCTGTGCCTCTAATTTGAAGAATCATGAGGTAGAGCCACCTGCCCTCCACTATATTTGTCAATATATTTAGACAAGGCTAATCCCACTACTGTACAGGGGACATGACCCAGTGGCCCAGTGGGGTTTTCATAGCCTTTGGGGCTGGCATCACAGCATCACATAAACACAGTTGTAGGTATGTGCCTGCAAGAACTGCGTGTCCAAAGAGCGCAACTAATTGAGTGACCAGATTCTTTCATGCCTTCTGCTGGTGACAGAAGCTATGCCAGCGGCATGGATGCCTTGAGCTGAAATGTGAGTTGCTTGGCTGAATCCCACTACTGCCCGATATAGCTCCTTACATGTGGTCAGCCAGGTGCCCTAGGGGCAATATTACAGGAAGAACTTTCCAAATGGACTTAAAAGCTGGAATTAATATTTTTAGGTGTGGTGAAGCATCTCTTCTTATTACTCATTTAGAATTATATCAGGGACAGCAAACTCTGGCCTGCTAGCCAAATCCAGCTCCCTGCCTGTTTGTGTAAAAAAAGTTTTATTGGAACACAGCTATACTCACTCATTTTTACCTTGTTTATGGCTACTTTCACTTGACCCAAACAGAGTCATGAAGCTGCAACAGACTAGCTGCCCTCAACACCTAACATATTTACTCTCTGGCTTTTTTCAGAATAACTTAGCTGGCTCCTGGACTATATCATTGATTCTGAGTTTTGTTCTTTTATGAACACAGGGACTCCCTCAATGTTTATGAATGATTTTAGAGGATGTGATTTTGCTTTAGCATAGTTTTGACGGTAGGGTGGTCATGGAAAAAAATTGATCTGTCCCAAAGAGACAGACATATTCCAATTATCAAAGCAGTGGCTTGAGTAAAGAAGCTATTTAACTTCTGATTTTTCCTTTTGCCTATATATCTAAGGTTAATAATTGCCATGATCCAGAACTGGTGTTCTGAATTTTATTTGGAAGTGAGATTTTTTTTTTCTACTATTTGGTGCTATTTGCCTTGCCACGTGTAGGTTTCTTTTCTACTTTCTTTTGGATTTCGTTTTTTCTCATTCCTTTTTCCTTCTTAGCCCATCATAATTTTATGATGCATAGTTGTCCAAGTCTAAAATTAATCTTTGTCTTTATATTCCTCCTACACAATGTCCTTAGAATAGTTTATTATACATTTCTTACTTATTATACATTTTATCATGTATTTTAACTTTCTCTTCCTAATTATTATACATTTTTGTCGTGTATTTTTTTTCTTTTTTAAAAATAAACCTCACAAGGCATTTTAATTATTGTTTAATGCAGTCAATGTTTGTTTAGTTTTACCCACATATTGGCTCATTTTTTGCCTTTTCATTCTCTTTCAGCTTACACCTTCTATCTAGGAATCACATTCTATTTTCAAGTACTGTATATTTTTTGAATTTCCTTTGGTTACTATAGGGTTACTAGTTATTGGAAAATGCTATTTGTTTTTAATTATCTAAAAAGTTTTTGTTTTTGTTATTGAAAGACACTTATCAATTGTTATTGAATGATACTTTTGCCAGGTTATTTTCCTTTTAACACATTGAAGACTTATTCCACTGAATTTTTTCTTCCATTGTTATTTTTCAAAAGTCAACTGTTAGTTCTTCTTTGTATTCTATGCATCTTTTATCTGTGCCCCCTCCCCTTTTTTTTTTCCTTCAGTGTCATTTTGATGTGCCTCAACGTTTGTTTGTTTTTTTAATCAAGCTTGATTGTGATTCACTAGCTTCTTGAATCTATGGATTGATGTTTTTCATCACTTATGAGAGACTCCCAGTAGTTATATGATTGCACCTCCCTATTCTCTCCACTCTTTCTGCAAGTCTAATTCAGTGTTTGTTAGATTTTTCTCACTTTATCTCCTCATAACCTCTTTTCAATATTTATCACCTTTTCTTCTTGGCTGAATTCTGGAAAATTTTCTTCAGCTCTATTTTCTAGTTCATTAATTTCTCTTCTACTATGTCTTGACCAGGTAAACACAGCCATTGCAATTTTAATTTCAACTGTTATCTTTTTAATTTCTAGAAATTCTACTTGGTTCTTACTCTAATTTTGCTAAATCTTTCTCTCTAATCTTTCCCTCATTACTATTTTTCATCCTTTACCCCCCCCATTTCATTTAACATATTAAGCATACTTATTTTACACCAAGTGTCTGATAATTCTAATATCTGATGTGTTATTTGTTGTTTCTGCTGCTTATAGGCCTTGTTTTCTTGCAAGTTTTGTGATTTTTGAGTATGGACATTTGAAAGATTTCTCTGAGACATAGGATGGAGATGGGGATGGGGATTCCTCCAAAATAGATTTGCATTTGCTTCTGCTGGTTCTTAAGTATCTCACCTCACTGGGCTGCTTTAATTTATAGGAGTAAAGTTTTGGACAATACATATGACACAACTTTGGGCTGTATACTGCTTGAGGACTGAAATGTTGTTATGAATTCTAGATAGAGATGATTTTCTTTACCCCCCTCCAAACTAGCTATCCTCTTGGGGGCGGGGAAGAGAAAGGTGGGTTTATTTCCAGTCCACCCTTACCTTAAGGTTTAGCTATAACAATATAATTGAGCATTTTTTGCAAGGCAGGGTAACATATTTCTTACCTTGGGCAGTCCTTAAGATTTGTCTTCTTTAGTTCATGCCCTAAAAATATGGCAAGTTAAGCTCAGGTTTATCTAGATTTGGCAAATGTCTACTTCAGTGCTCCCCTTCCCTCTCTGAATTCCCATTGGCCAAGTCATAGATGCATTTAAAACAATTTTTAAAAATGTGATACCTCAAATTTTTAGGTATCTCACAGGGTTAGCCATGGTGCTAGAGACAAAAGCCTGGAGTTGAGACTTTATGAAAATATCAACTTAAAACTCTAGCTTACAAGTGACTACATGTGTGTAAAACAAAAATGCAATTTAAATGTGAATGTTGGGGGGCAGATGTAGCTCAAATGGTTGGGCGTCCGTCTCCCATGTGGAGGAAGCTGGGTTCGATTCCTGGGACCTCCCGGTAAAAAGAAAAAGAAAAATATAGAAGGTGTGCTGGCCACCAGACCCCACGAGTGGGTGCGCTGCCAGGCCCTGTACGCGGATACGCCATCAGGCTCCATGAGTGGGTGAGCACCCCAGGCCCCGTGCGCAGTTGCGCCCTCAGGCCCCGCTGAGCCACGCAGCAGGAGAGTGACACAAGGGAAAGCCAAGATGAGACGCCCCAAAAATTCAGGAGCTAAGGTGGCGCAGGTGGTAGGACACCTCTTTCCTACATCAGAGGTTCCCAGGATCGAATCCCGGTGAAGACAGGAGGAGAAGGATGAAGAGGACAGGAAACAGACACAGAGAATTGCCCAGGGAATGGACACAGAAACAGCAAAAACGGTGGGGGTTGAGGGGTGGTAAAAATGGATAAAAATAAATAAATAAATAAAAATAAATGTGAATGTTTTTGGTAGTATTTCATAAATTAAGATGTAATAAATGGTTATTGTTTTGATCCTGATTATAATAATATTACATGTATATTGTGGGCACTTTTAATGAAATGAGAGAGTGTCAAGAAGAAAGCTAATATCACCACTGATCCCACAGCTAGAAGTAACCACTATTCAAATTTTGTTATGTCTACTTTGTCCAGTTTCTCATATGCTGTGTCTTTGTAAATAGTTGAGAGCACGTTGTTTAAAATAGATTTATTTAATTGGAAGGTGTTTATTCTTTTGTTGAGATGTGTGTCACACGATAGCATCATTTCTCTCCCTTTCTACTCTGCAGGCATAGCAGATCAGTTACCTGCTTGTAAGATATCCTACCTTCCTCAGTGTAATTGATCCCGGTGGATCTAATCAAAAGAATCCACTCAGAAATCCATGAGGGAGTAGTAACTGAAGAAACGATGCCTAAGGGGGATGGTAATGTATATAACTATCAAGAACTAAGAGCATGCAGGAAAGATATTGCCAGCACATAAATACTGCTGCAAGTGTTTGAACTCCATCTACCAGAAAGGGGAGCATGACAAAATTAAGACTGGGATTAAGAGGATAATTTGTATTTTATAAATAAAAAATATTTCAGTATAATAGTCTAATTATATTTACAGAAGTTTCACACCAGCTCAGGCATCTGTAGACCTATCTCTGGGACAGCAATAGAATTGCTTATGCCACAGTCCTCATGATGGCAAAGACCTGGATGTGTCCACTTTGCCTCTCACAGAGGGGCAATGGTAGCTAAAGGCTTTTGTCTCTGAAAAATGACAAACATCTCCAATTGATTGGAAATATCTTGGTCCTTAGCCGTGCTTCTTTCTCCATTGAAGCCTGAAAGATTTGAGGACCCCTTGGAGCGAACATGGACCCAAGTCCCAGGTGGGTGGAGACTTCAAGCATGCAGGATGCTGAAGAAGCAGATTCCAGTGAAAGACCCTGAGACCATAACTCTCACCAAGGCCAGGGAGAACCTGACTCTCCCCAGGCAGCCCTCAATGAGCACAAAAGATGAAGTGTCATCTTCAGACTCCTGCAATGAGAAGTCCTAGTTGGAGACACACTACCTTTTGACTCTGTTGAGCCAAACTAAGGATGACAGTCACTGCACTTTATTGAGCGTGAGTAGGATGTGTTTCTATGAAGAAATGCATAGACTCTGTTGCCACAAAGAACTCACGAAAGGTACTCGATGCTGCATCTATAATTTAATGTTTGTCATTTCGGGGTTGCTAGAAGAGTTAAAAATGATATCTCTAATGCACATGGCCCAGTGGTAAGAGGCAGTCGCTCCTTTTGACTGTAAGTCCGTGAGTGCTGGGACTGCACGTTGATCATCAGTGCCTCTAAAATACCTACCACACTGCAGTTGTTCTGTAAATATTCACTGAATGAATGAATGAATGAAGTACTTAGGTATAGAATGAATGAAATACTTGGAAAGACAAGACAAAAGGGGTTTTGCTGTCCTTCTAAGAAGCTTTCAGTGGAATCATCCTTTTCTTATTATATATATTTTTTTCTTTATTTTTAAAGGCAATTTAGATTACATAAATGTTTCATTGAAAATATACGGGATTCACAAATACCCCACCCCCTCCCCCCTCCCACACTTTTCCCTATTAACAACATCTTTAGTGTGGTACATTTGATACAATTGATGAACACATATTGAAGCATTGCATGGACTATAGTTTACATTATGGTTTCCACTCTGCACAGCACAATTTTATAGGTTTTGACAAAATGTATAACGGCTTTTATCTGTCATTGCAATGTCATGCAGAACAATTCCAATGAGTGGGGCCATCCATGCTGATGACTTCTGGCTGAGGCATTCTGAGTGCTCCAAAAATGGAAGTTCTCGGGAGCAGATGTGACTCAAATGGTTGGGCATCCATCTCCCATATGGAAGGACCTGGGTTCGATCCCTGGGACTTCCCGGTAAAAGAAAAAAGAAAAAAATATACAAGGTGCGCAAGCTGCCAGGTCCCACCAAGCCACGCAGCAAGATGATGATGCAGCAGGAGAGTGACACAAGGGAGAGCCAAGATGAGATGTGCCCAAAAACCAGGAACTGAGGTGGTGTGGGTGGCAGAACGCCTCTCTCCCACATCAGAGGTTCCCAGGATCAAATCCCAGTGAAGAGAGAGGGAGAAGGATGAGAAGAGAGGGCAGGAAACAGGCACAGAGAATTGCCCAGTGAATGGATACAAAACAGAAAAAAAATGGGAGGGGGGTGTGTAAAATGGATTTTTTTAAAAAGTAAAATAAATAAATCAATCTTAAAAAAAAAAAAAGAATGGAAGTTCTCTGCCTGCTCCAGGCTCAGGCATCAGGACCTGCTGGTGGCCCCTTATTTCCATTCTTGTTGCCTGAGTCCTGGCTCTGCCCACCCATCTGACCAGATGTCCATCCACTCACCTCCCTTTGCCCTCCTACCATGTTCCTACCTCACTTACTCATGCAGCCTGGGATGGACCCTCTTCCACCTGCCCCTTGTGGGTAATCATAACCAGATGAAAGCAGAAAGGGGCAGGGGGACATATTTGCAGGTGTGGAAACTGAAGACATTGAAAGTCGAGCCCCCTTGTGAAAAATGATCAAGTAGTTTTACCAGGAGGCTGATTTAATAAATTATAGCAATGAGTCAGTAGTCGGCGATGTCAGATAAATGAAATATTAAAGACGATGTAATAATACCTCCAGTAATGTTAGAAAGTTCGCATTTGTTAATCTAAAGCACTCCCTGATGAGTCAGTGAATGGTCTGACCTGCTGGGAGGTTGCTCTCTAAATCATAAGCTCCCCTGGATTCAGGAAGGAAGGACCTTATTCCATGGTCCTCTGGGGAGAAAGGGGTGCCCCTCAGCCCGTTGGCAGACTTTGCCAGTGCCTTCCTCTAATTAGCCAATAATGAGTTTAAGGTCACCTAGAAAATTGCTCTCTGTCTATCTCCCTCTTCTGTATAATATGTACAAGCTTCCTTTACTAGTTATTTATTAATGCATAGTAAATTGTATCACAATGTAGCAGCTTAACACAACAACAATAAGAGAAACAGGTTGTGTTGGCTGGTAAAAGTACCTCTTCTTATCTCCATCTTGTAATTTGGCATCTACTGTGAATTGGGGAGATACACAATAGATATTTCTCAGGGCTGGTGATTGGTTTGCTTGTTCACAAAACTGAGATTACGGAGGCATTGTCAACTTACAGGTTTCTATTTAATGGCATGAAATTTTTAAAAAAGGAAGTCTGTTCAGAATTCCCAGGCACATAGAAAATAAAGCTGCTATGTCAAGACCAAGCTGCTTAAATTATCGATTTATGGCACCGTTAGTAACTGATGTCGTAAGTGGTTGGTAATCCATTTCTAGGTTATTAAACAGTACCCCCTCCAAGAGAGGCAAAAACAATTGTCATTAAGGCCTACTGGCCCTGTGTCCAGCTGCTAAGTCCTTCACAGAACAAATGCAAAACTCACCCAAGGGCCAGATTGACTACAAGTGACATGGACCAGTGTTGCTCCTGTCACCTGCCAACCACTCTGAGATTTTTCTGGGCTGCCCTCTCCACCCCTGCTCTGAACCTCACATTGGCTTCATTTGTCTCCTGTTGTAAAGAAAAGCTGAAATCCAAATGGGAGCCCAGAGGGTTTGCTCTTTGTAAAAACAATTCATTGATCCATTCTTTCAAGCCTAGAGTGAATTTTCAGGTTATTGGTCAATGCATTCAGATTATGAAAATTAGCTAATTGGCCAGCTCCAGAGAGCATATAACTAACTCCCTGTGTGGTAGTTCCAGAGCTTCATTCTGTGGTATTTCTGGTTGATAGGAGCAGAGGATGCCAATTATACAGTTCAGGGAAGCAGCCAAATCGCTATCAAAGGCTGGAAAATAATCAAGCTCTGTTATTTGCAACCGTAGCAGGTTTTTGTCACAGTCTCCAGAGGTCAAAGGCTACCAATTTTTCTGGCTGCATCACTGAAATGTTTCTATTAAGCAAAGAGCTGGCAAGAACTATCTTCCATTACTTAGGTGAAGTACCTAAAACAGCTGTTGGAAACAGCTTCTTTCTTCTGGAATGCAGATTATGGCAAACTATTAACTGCCTCGTGGCCTCTGGTAACCTCAAGGCATTCTGGAATTGAAGAGGTTGTACACCTATGTAGGTAGTTATTCCCTTGGACACTGATTTTCTGCTTATGTGTCTTTGTTGGTTTATTTCAAGATCCTGAGGCAAAATAACAAAGGTCTCTTGGTAACATGCATCTTAGGAGAATTCTAATATATTATATCCAGACCTCTGGAGCAGCTTTATTTCTTATGCCTAATTAATCCCTGGTTCACATTCTAGTAACTACCATTATTCCTATGGGAGGGGAGGGCAGGGTCTCTCAGTCACATGGAATGGCCCTGGCTTCCCTGCTGACTCTGCTACAATTTCTCCCAACCTGTTTTCCCTTCCCTTCCCTTCCCTTCCCTTCCCTTCCCTTCCCTTCCCTTCCCTTCTTTTCTAGGAGGCACTGGGGATTGAACCCAGGACCTCGTATATGGGAAGCAGGTGCTCAACCACTTGAGCTACGTCTGCTCCCCCAATCTGTTTCTTTGCCTCTCACTTTTCTCTTTGCTCTAGCCCTGCACCCCACTCAGTTTCCCGTGCTGCCTGTTCCCCTCCTTTTAATGGTTTCCCCTTTGCATCTCCTTCAGTATTTGATCATTTCTCAACCACATCTCAAAAAGAAATAGAAAAACAATCAAGAAACATTCGAATAGGAAAAAATACAAAGTTGGAAAAGCTTGTATCTGGCAGACCAAAAAGGTTGGTAGATATTTTCCTCTGGATTCATAGGAATGGGGCCTTTGGTTTTGAGATGACTGTGTCTCCCTGTGGATATAGGACCAGCCTGGCTCTACTTCCCTGGCAGTGACCCTGTCCAGGTCCCAAAGGTGACACTGAGATAGGGAGGGGGAATGAAGGCTTCCTTGCTTTGCTCTGATGGGCCAATCAGAAGGAATGTTTATCAGATTTAGAGTCCCATAGAGCCTCAAGGGCCCTTTATTAGCCAGAGTCACCCAGAAATGTGACTCTGCTCCCCAACTGCTTTAAAACTGGAAGTGTCTTGAAGGCCCAATGAGATCTCATCGTCTCCTCCACCTCCCCAATCACCAAAGATATTGAGGGAAGTTAAGTATTAATGGGCTGTAATTGGAGGTCGTGTATAATAGCATTTTTCCCTGCCAAGTGATTTTTTGGGGGTGGGGAAAGAATGGTGATGGTCCTAGTTTCTCTCCACGTGGCCACTTAACTGTACCTTTCAAGCTAGTTCTTATGTGAAAAGTCAAGCAGAGAGTGAAAAAGGAGCAAGACTAGCATTTCTACCTATTAGAGATTAGGCACGTCACCTATATGTCTTCACCAAAGTGTCACAATGGCTCCAATTTATAGATGAAGAAATAGTGGCTGAGAGTGAGTGTGTAACTTGCCATCCACAAGTAAATGACAGAGCTATGCTTTTTGACCCAGAAGTCTTTGTTCCCAAAGTCCCCGTTCTTTCCTGTTAACTATCTGAGACCCAACCAGTCAAGAAACTATGTCTTGTGATTGCTGGGTACCATGAAAGTGACATTGGCTCCCATTTTGGATTTTCAGTCAGTTCGTGACAGGGGTTGGCAGGTGCTCACTCTGACAGTCAATTCAGAGGGGCCATTTCACACCTGATCAGCAAAAATGAGTGAGCTGTTGGTCCTATGTTCTCCAACAGGAACTAACACAAGAGAGCTGCCCTGGGAAGCGGGTGTGGCTCAGTGGATAGAGCCCCCGTTTACCATATGGGAGGCCCGGGTTCGCGTCCCGAGGCCTCCTTGTGAGGGCACGCCGGCCTGAGCGGTGCGGTGGGCTGATGCAGCAACCTCACGGCAGGAAGTGGGTGTGGCGCAATGGATAGAGCACCCGTTTACCATATGAGAGGCCCTGGGTTCGATTCCCGGCGCCTCCTTGTGAGGGCAGGCCGGCTCGCGCAGTGCCGTGGGCTGATGCGGCAAGACCTCACAGCAAGGGGGAGA
>JAQZBX010044686.1:0-21283 GCA_029593785.1 Cabassous unicinctus
AGAAGAGAGGGCAGGAAATGGACACAGAGTTGCTCAGTGAATGGACACAGAAACAGCAAAAATGGGTGTGTGTGTGTAAAAATGAATAAAAGTAAGTAAGTAAATAAATAAATAAATCCTAAAAAATGTATGGGGAGGAAGTTATGGACTATAGTTAGTAGTAATACTTTAATGATGCTCTTTCATGATATAACAGATGTATAACAGATATAACAGATGTTATACAGGGTGTTTGTAGGGGGGGTGATGTGTGGGAGCCCTGTTTGATGTTATGTATGATTGTTTTGTAAGATCACAAAGTTTGCTGAACAATTGTAGTTTATGTATATTCATGTATGAATGATATACTCCAATAAATTTCTTTTTAAAAAAAAGATAAGGCTTTCAGAATGGATAAAAAAACCAGCCATCCATATGCTGCCTTCAAGAGTCTCACCTTAGACACAGGGATACAAACCAGCTGAAAGCAAAATGTAGAAAAAGATACTCCACGCAAACAGTTACTAAAAAGGAGCAGGGGGTAGCTATGCTAATATCGGACAATACAGATTTTAAATGCAAAATGTTATGAGATACAGAAGATCATTATATATTAATAAAAGGGACAGTCCACCAGGAATATATAACAGTTATAAATACCTATGCATCTAACCCATCTAACCAGGGTGTCCCAAGATATAAGAGGCAAACTCTGGAAAAACTAAAGGAAGATATAGACATCTTTACAATAATAGTTGGAGACTTCAACACACCACACACATCATTAGATAGAACAACTAAACAGAAGATCAACAAGGAATCAGAGAACTTGAACAATATGATAAATGATTTAGATATAACAGACATATACAGAAGGTTTTACCCAAACTCAGTAGGTTATTCATTCTTCTCAAGTGTTCATGGATATTTCTCCAGGATAGACTACATGTTAGGTCACTATTCAACTCACATTAAATATAAAAAGAACAAAATTATACAAAGTACCTTCTCAGATCATAATGGAATGAAACCAGAAATCAATAATAGACAGGAAAGAGGTAAATTTGCAAAAGTGTGGAGGCTGAATAACACACTCCTAAATAATCAGTGGGTCAAAGAAAAAATTGCAAGTGAAAGCAGCAAATATACTGAGACAAATGAAAATGAGAATACAACTTATTAATACAGAGATACAGTGAAGGCAGTACTAGGGAGAAATTTAATATAGGCACTAACGTGTATATTAAAAAAGAAGACCTAAAATCAAAGATTTAACTGAACAACTGGAGGAACTATAAAAAGAACAGCAAACCATGGCCAAAAAGCAGAAAGAAAGAAATAATAAAGATTAGAGCAAAAATAAATGGAGAACAACAACAACAACAACAACAAAAAACCCAATAGAGAATATCAACAAAACCAAAAGGTGGTTCTTTGAGAAGATCAATAAAATTGACAACTCCCTAGCTAGACTAAAAAAGATAAAAAGGAGAAAAGATGCAAATAAATACAATCAGATGAAAGGGGGGAAGTTACAACTGACCCCACAGAAATAAATAGGATCATAAGAGGATATTATGAGAAACTGTATGCCAATAAATTAGACAACCTAGATGAAATGGACAAATTCCTAGAAATGCACAAGCAACCTACACTGACTCTACAAGAAGTACAAAAACTTAACAAACCAATAATATTTAAAGAGATTGGATCAGTCATCAAAAATCTCCAAACAAAGAAAGTCCAGGACCAAGTGGCTTCACAGGTGAATTCTACCAAGCATTTCAAAAAGAATTAACACCAATCCTGTTTAAACTCTTCTAAAAAATTGAAGAGGAGGGAAAATTACCCAACACATTTCATGAAGCCAACACCACCATAATACCAATACCAGATAGACACTACAAGAAAAGAATATTATAGATCAATCTCTCTAATGACCATAGATGCAAAAATTCTCAACAAAATACTTGCAAATGGAATCTAACAGCATATTAAAAGACTTATACCTAATGACCAAGTGAGATTTATTCTTGGTATGCAAGATTGTTTCAACTTAGAAATCAATCAACATAATACACCACATCAACAAATTGAAGGGAAAAAACACACAATCATCTCCATCTAAGCAGAAAAGGCATTTGACAAAATCCAGCATCCTTTCTTGGTAAAAACACTTCAAAAGATAAGAATAGAAGGAAAATTTCTCAATATGATGGAATGTATATATGAAAAAACCACAGCCAACATCATACTCAATGGGGAAAAGGTGAAAACTTCCCTCTAAGATCAGGAATTAGACAAGGATGTCCACTGTCACCATTGTTATTGAACATTGTGCTAGAATTTCTAGCTAGAGCAATTAGAACAGAAAAAAATAAAAAACATCCAAATAGGAAAAGAGGAAGTAAAATTCTCACTATTTGTGGGTGACATGATTCTATATTTAGAAAACTCTGAAATGCCTACAACAAAGCTACTTGAACTAATAAACGAGTTCACAAAGTAGCAAGGTACAAGATCAACATGCAAAATTCAATAATGTTTCTGTACACCAGTATTGAACAATCTGGGGAGGAAGTCAGAGAAAAATTTCATTTACAATAGCACAAAAAGACTCAAATATCTAGGAATCATTTTAATCAAAGAAGTACAGGACCTATATGCAGAAAACTACAAAACAATGCTAAAAGAAATCAAGAAAGACCTAAACAAATGGAAAGATATTCCACGTTCATGAATTGGAAGATTAAATACTGCAAAGATGTCAATCCTACCCAAACTGGTTTCTAGACTCAATGCAATACCAATGAAAATTCCACAAGCCTATTTTACATAAATAGAAAAGGCAATTACCAAATTCATTTGGAAGGGAAAGTGCACATGAATAGCGTAACATGCGAACAGTCAACACTGTTCCTCCCAGGAACCTGCTCCTCCCCTGGTTTCTGCTTTCTATATTCGTGGACTCCACAGGGACAATGGTTCCAGTGACAGCTTTGCCACCTTTCTTGACTTTGCACTTTTCCCCACCCCACATCCAACCCATTTCCAAATCCTCTGCCTCATCATCAGAACAAGTTCAAATCTGTCCCCTTCCCTTTGCCTACACCCTTCTTCCTTGCTGAGCACCCCCTATGAGAGGATGACATGGTCTCCTCCTTTCCTTCTCCCTTTTGATTCTACCTCTGTTTAAGTGCATGGGGAAAGTGTATTTTGCTGTTGTTTGCACTGTTCTATCTACTGTGCATTCAGTAAAATTTATTATTCTTGGTGATCAAATATTTTACATTTTCTCTGCTTATTCTATCAATTGCTGAGAGTTGTAAAAAAAAAAATCCCCCAATTGTGTGACATATTGTACTTCCATCATTTTTCAAAAACCATGCTATTAGGTCTATACACAATTTTTTCGCATGCTCTGGATCTCAATTTTTTAAATAATTAATGTCAACAGGATTTCCTAATGTCAACCAGCATAATGGCATTGTTTCTAGGCCATGCAAGTTTTGGAATCTATTAGATATTTCATATTAACAAGATGATTATTGCAGTGCATTTTGACTGATACTCCTTACTGGGAAATTAGCAAGGGACAATGGGAATGATCTGGACCTCTGCTTGGCACAGTGAACTACAGTGTGCATGGTTCTCCCATCAATTGATAAACATTCTATTCACTTATGTCCACAATTTTAATTGCTGTATTTTCCAGCAAATTTAGCCTTTTTATCATTAGGAAAAGGACACTGATTTCTAGTATTTTCCTTAGTATTTCTTTTATTTGATATTGACAAAGTGAAATAAGATTTACTCTTTTAAAGACACATGGTATATAGTTTCTACCTGTTGCTGACAACTTTGTTGTATGTCTTTCTAAACCACTTGACAATTTTGGTTGTTCAAATAGAAACATTTATACTTAATGTAATTACTGTTAATGTAATTCAGTATAGTTCATAAAATTCAGTATAATTACTTTATTTAAATCTCCATTCATTTTTTGAGTCCCTGCTCAATTTTTTCCATTCCTTTCTCTTTCTGTTCTTTTTCTCTCTTCAATTTTAGCTCTTCTGTCTTTGATATTGCTGATTTTCTTCATTTTGAGTTTGTTGTATGCCTCTAATGTGTTCTTTTTTTTTTTTAAACAAAGCAATTTTATTGATACGTATTAATAAAGCACACAACTTATCCAAAGTGTACAATAATGGTATTTGGTATAGTCACATAGTTGTGTGTTCATCACTTCAATTATTATTAAAGCATTTTCATAATTTCATTAACAATAAAAAACAAACAAACAAATAAAATTACTCACCTCACCATCTTTTCATGTGTTATTTTTCCTCTCTGTTCAACATTTTTCATTTTTCTCCTGAATACCTATCTTTGGGCTGATTATTTTTGTTCCAAATCTTCCTCTTCTAATTTGGATGAAATGCACTATTTTAACATTCTTTTAGAGTTTACCTGAGAAATGACAACATTTCTGCTTGCCTTATCAAATATGAAGTCAACCATTCTTTATCAACTTCCTAAATACTGTAGTGTATTTTTAAAACACTTTAGATCCATTTGCCCATCATATATTTTTATGGTATATTTTAATAATTTTATGGAGGTTCTAAACCACAGATATCATTATTATCATTTTATTAATTCAATATGCATTTAGATATGTGAGCTTAATTAACAATTATCAATCCAAAAGAAACTAATTTTCTTTTAAAATTAGTTGCTGCTAGCAAACTTTCTCAGTGTTTGCTTGTTTGGAACAGTATTTATTTCCTTTCATCATGAAGGACTTCTTTCTCAGTATACAATGCTATTTTGGCAGGTACTTTATAATAGCAATGTAAAGATCTAATGCCATTGCCTTCTGTATTCTGTGGTTGAGGTTGGTAGTCACCTCTGTATTTATTACCCCTTTTTTTGTAATTTTCTAACTGCTTTTAAGATTTTTTCATGTTGTGCAATTATATGCCTTGTTGTGCATTTATTTTAATTTTTCCTTCTGGGTTTTGTAAGGCTACTGGAAATCAATGAATAGCTGTCTCATCAACTTTTGACAATTGTTAGAAATTATCTCTTCAAATATTGCTTCTGCACTAGTCTATCTTTAGTCTCTTATTAGCACTCCCCCTAAGTATATGTTGTAAGTTTCTATTATATCCTCAATTATTCTATCATTCTTACACTTTCATCTATATTTTCCATTATTTTTCTTATTAGTTTTCAATATTTTTTATATTTTTCAAATTCATTTCTCTCTTCTGATATATTTATCTATTTTCCTATTCACTGAGTTCTTCTTTTCTCAATTGTGTTTTTGAGTTTTAGCATAAATAATCATCTGTCAATTTTTAAACTTCCCACTTCTGTCATTATTTTTAAATTTGTCTTTATTCCTTTGAAGATAAGAAGTGTAGATACTTTATATTTTCCATCAAATATTCCAGCATCTCAAGTTCCCAAGGTATGATTTTGTTGCTTCTCACTCATATTGTCTTTTTTCCTTTTTTCTCTGGTCATTTTTTTATGTATTTGACATTTTATTTCAAAACTGTAGAATTAATGTGAGGACTTCAGTGTTGCTTTTTCCTTCAGAGATGACTTTAGTTTGATTCTTCTAAGCCCTGTGGGCATCTGCAATCAAAGACCAAGTTCATCCAATTTGAAAACTTGAGATTTTAAGGACTATTTTACATTTCTTTTACCCACATACCCAGACAACAGTCTATCAAGGCCCCAATAAAAAGCAGTGGATGGATTACCAAATTTTGCTCTTGTTTTAACCCTGGACTTTGGCATTGTGTCAAGAAGGGCTTCATATGATCAAACATAATGTTCAGCCTCACTGCTCTCTGCTTCCTTTTATTTTTTGAGGTACTGGGGGCTGAGGATTAAACTTGAACCCGAGACCTTGTATGTGGGAAGCTAGTGCTCAATGACTGAAACCATTGAGTCACATTGGTTTCCCTGAGTTTTTTCATTTGTTTCCAGGAACTGAACCCAAGACCTCCCATGTGGAAAGGAGGCACTCAACCACTTGTGCTACATCTGCTTCCTTTTTAATTAGACACAGGGCATAAACAACCCTGCATACTGATTCATCTTCCTGGATTTCTAACTTTTTCTAGACCCTGGCACAGTAATTTCCCACTTTATTAAAGACAAAGAGAAAGAAAATTTGTCATGCTTATGGAAAGAAAAAAAAGAAGAAAAAGGTTTTGTTGAGGATTGTTTAAAGTCACCATAGAAACCACAGTCTGTGGACATGGGGCATGCTTTCAGAGGGGTGGATTACAGGCAGTGGAAGAAGGAGTGGTTACAACAACCTGTGCTTAAGCAGTCCCCCTGGTGGACTTAGGAGACCCGTCTTGATCCCTTTGCCCTGGGCTAAGAACATAGGTTGGAGATCTGCCCTGTTTTCAAATGGCACTGTGATGGGGATACCCAAAAAGCTCACCTGCAAACCTTGGGTATCTACTGACCAGACAAGGAGGGGTGTTGGTGAGATGGAAGAGAAGCAATCTTAGTGGGCAAGGCATTCTAAGAAGGGAGTCAGGCAGGGGAGTCACATGGTTTGGGTGCTAGCTTAAAGTCACAGAGGTCCCGTTATGATGAACCGCAAACCTCAGACAGGGATTGGCCCAGTGTATGGGAGCAGACATAAAAGCTGGGACCCAGGGTCTGATGCAGAGGATTCTGGGCACAGAGAGGAGACCCCCTCGCTCCTCCTCCTGCTGGTTCCTCCTTCCCTTGGCCTTCAAAGGTGACCCTACTGAAGAGGTTGTTCTTCCTGTGCCTATCCTGGGTCTCAGGCACAGACTCAGGATGCCACTTTCTCTACTTTGGGGGCAAAGAAAGAAAGAGAAATTTCAAGCTGAACTTGGTTGGGTTCAGGAAGGAAACATAAAAATTCACACTCTCACAGCTATGACAACAGAAAGAACAACACTAGAATAAGTAACATCAGGAGCTCAGTAACCCTAATAAATAGTATGGGAATCCCAGAAAGTCCTGAGTCCTCCACAAGACAAGAGCATAATTGAGCTTGTGAGAATGCACCGTGCAATGCAACCTGTATGCAGAACACCAGAGCAGAAAGAGAAAAACCTCAGAAGGTACAGATGCCAGATATTTCTCAGACTAAATCTTTAATGCTGTTGAAAATCTAACAGACTTCTTCAAGAGAATGGGAGAGTCAGATGGGAAGAAGCAGATGAACACTGAGAAAACTGGAAAGTGATACATGTTCACTGCAGTTGATGCAAGCCAAAAAGAAAATGTGCTTTTTATCAGAACTCTAATAAAAACCATCATCATAGATTCAGGATCTGCAAAAGGAGGACAGGGAGAAAGGCATGCTCAGCCTTAAGTAGTGCCTTTCTTCACCACCAAAGCAGATGAAAGAACATGTCAGTACACACTAATGGCTTCTTCAGGAAAAAGTAACCAGCAGAATATCTGTCTCCTCCTGTGGTGCTAACAATTACCCTAACCAGGCACACTCAGAGAGCAGTGTGTCCTTCACTTGGCCATATCCATGCTCTTCATGCTCTGTGGCTCCATCTGATCTGGTTAGGAAGGCCTCTCTGCACTGGTTTGGGCAGCCAGGGAGGGGGCAAAGGGACATGAACACTGAGGGAAGGGTTTTTTTTGTAGTTCCAAAAGGAATCTGAAATCCAGGGGAATATTCCAGTATTGTGTTAGGCTTTTAACATACTTCTTTCTCCATTTGTCTTATGATCCCAACAGAGTCAATTGAACCTTCATATCTTTTTTTGTAGAGATTTCCACCATACCTCAATGTAGGATGAGACTCATAAAGGTTTGGTTTTCCAACATGTAGTCATGGGAAAATTCAAAAAATGAGAGAAAGCTGAAAGTTTACAGTTAACACCTATAGCCTACGACAGAGATTCAACTGTTAATATTTGAATGTACTTGCTTTATCATATACCCCACTGATCAACTGAGTCAAATTATTTTGTATCCATTCCAAGGAAAGTTGCAGACATCAGTAAACTTTTCCCTAAATATTTCAGAATGAACATCCTTAGAGTTCAATATTTTTAGTTTGTTCATTTTTACTTAATATTTACATATAATGAAATATACATATCTTAATTGATGAGATTTAACTAACTTACATATACACATATATATCGTTATAGACCACTATCAAGCTATAGACCACTAAACCTCACTCCATAAATTTCTCTCATGTCAATCCTCTACTCAATCTGACTTCTATTCTGTTCCTACAAAGACACCCAGTATTCTGATTTTGTATTCTACCACAGATAAAATTTTCCTATCCTAAGAGTTCATATTCATCAAATAATACTTTAAGAACTCTGTTAGGTAAGGCTTCTCTCATTCAGTATAAGAATGTTGTACCTATCACTAGTTAATTCTTTGAATGTTTAGTCATTATCAATTGTATGAACTATCACCAATTGTTTATATTTTCTCCTATTGAAAGAGACCTGGGCTGTTTCCAGTATGGGTCTATTTTGAATAAATATGCTATGAAAATATTTGTAGATATCATTTTATGGATTCTTAAATTAATTAGAGATAAATGCCCTCATTTATTGGGAGTCTAATGAGCAAAGGAGGAAAGTTGCCCATGACCACAAAATTCCCAGAAGACTCTGGAACATCTCTGACATCAGTGATTTGTGCTCTGTTATGGTCCCACTCCTGAGTCCAGAGCCCAGAGGGACCCAAGGTTTTTAGACTTTTTAAACTTATCTCCACTGCTTCCCCATATACCTTTTACAATGTAGAGATTAGAGCCCAAATTCCTGTGAGATGGAGAAAGTGGTCTATATTTCCTATTTCAACTTTTGCTGGGCTTAGGATGGAGAGAGGGACCAGATAAAATTTCTGACTACTGTGAACACTGACACAGCCCTTCCTCTCCCAGCCTGTTTCCTCATTTGTAAATAACTCAATTTTCTGAGGATCATCTGGGTCTGACAGCCTAGGGAGGAACTGCTCCCAGTAAATCAAAAGTTGTGATGTTTTAAGTGATGAGGGGTTGTCTTCTTTCCCCTCTGCTCTGCCCAGTCATCAGTGCAGAGTGCTTAGACTATGAAGGCATCAGGAAGGTTTTGGGTAGAGCTGCGGTAACTTAGTTGGAGGTGTTCCTCTCTCTTTTTTTTTTTTTTTCCTATTTCCTTTTTCCTTTTTCTTTTCATCTGGATAGTGGTGTAGATGCAATTTAAAAGATACAATAAAAGGAATAAAAAAAGGAAAAATAAATCATGCTGTTTCTATTCAAATTCCTTTATGGCTGGTTGCAGGGGCTTCTTCTTCCACCCAGTTCAGTAGAGGAAGCATCTGAGTATGATAGCCCTGTAGGTGGAACTGTCTGGGTTGTGGTGCAATGAAGCATTCACTATAAATGAATTAAAAATAAATAAATGTATATACACATATACATATATGTATACATATACAAAAGTATATGTATATGTGCAATTATCTTTTTATGTAATATTTTATCATTTTGAACACATTTAATAGATTTTATTTGTTTTCTTATGTTCACCTGCATTTTTTTCTATTTATTCAGTGCATGTGCTTGTTCTCCACCTTACATACATAATAGGCTAAGTTCATTCTCTAGAATAAAATACCAGAAAGAGCTAGCACTAATGAGAGTTGTCTACAGCTTTCTCCAAATGCACATCCAAGAGAGATCAGGCACTTGAAGAGTAGCAGCAGAGATCTGAGAAAGCAGAGCGAGACTTGGTTTTAGTTCCAAATACCAGAACTAAGGTCTGTAGGGCTGTGTAAAGTGGGAAGAATGGCTATCTCGCTATGGTTCCCCTTCCATCCTTTCAAGTTTATGGATGCAGGAATATGTCCTTGTATGAACCACACATCCCCAGCTTCTACCTTGTGTATGAGGGTGAGCACACAGCTTAATCTCACAATTTTATATCAGGGAAAGACAGACATTCCCAGAAAATTCCCAAGAACTGAACCTGATTGCAAGATCTGCATGAGTCTAAACCTATAGGGAGCAGGCCCAGGTACTAACAAGACTTGCAGAGGTGTGGATTCAACCACTGATCACATGCATGTCCACAAACACAGCACCCTCAGAGGGGAGACCCAGAAGGGGCAGGTCTTGTCATGACCCACTCTGTCACAACCACCTATAAGACAAAAGAATGGTATTTGGTGGCCTAAGTGGTAATGACAGCCTGAAAGAGAAATGAGGAAGGGAGGATAGGGGATGGTTCAGTGGAGAGGCCATCCCTCATCATACTGGAAGCTCATTACAGATACTCTGTAAGGACCTCACCATGAGGGGACATTTGAGCAGAGTCTAGAGGGAATGAGAGAGAGAACCATGTGGGTATCAGGGAGCAGGAATTCAAGGCAAAGGGAGTGGTGAGTGAGGCCCGGGCATAGTTTGCACCCTTCAGTAGCAGCAAGGAGCCCCATATGGCTGGAGCAGAGTGAATGAGGGAAAAGAGTGGAGTGAGGTCAGATTACATTACAGAAGATCAAATCAGGTAGGACTTTGTGGATGATGTGACATCTTGGCTCTTATTCTGATGAGTGAGAAAGATATCAGTGTTTGATGGGATAAATGACCTGACTGATTACTCTGGTGCTTAGGGGATAACTGAATGCAGGAATGAGGGTGGGATCAGCATGGCTAGGAGGAAAACACAGTAGTCCTGTCAATACATGATGTTGTCTCAGGCCAGAGAAGAAAAGGGGGAGGCAGAGGTGGTCAAATGTGCACATGGTCTGAAACTAGAGAAGGAGATGAGGTGGAGAAGAAGAAAGAAGTCAGGAATGATGGCAAAGCTCTGGTCTGAACACCTGTCAGGATGTAGTTGCTGCACATGCATAAGGAGGGAGATTCAAAAGATAGAACATTTGGGAGACAATTCTATGCATCTGTTATGACTCTTTACCGACCCACATGGAAGTGTCATGGAAGTCAGTGTGGGAAAATGAGCTTCAGAGAAATGTTTGGGTGGATACATAAAATTAGAACTCATGGCAGCATAAATGGTGTTTAAAGCCAAAATACTGGATGAGATCAGCAAGAAGATGAGATGCTGAGGAAGAAAAGTGATCTAAGGACTAAGCCTTGGGAAAAAACTAATATAACCAGCAAAGTACAAAGAAAAGGCAAAAACTGATTTAAAAATAAACAGGAGAATGTGATGAACCATAAGCTAACTGATGGAAGCAAATCAAAGAGAGGAACCAACTGATTATTGAATCCTCAATTTGCTCCTTTCCAGGTACAGCAAATCCATGCTCACAGGTGTTCAGTCCACAGCTTTCCCACATTTCTTAACTGATCTTTGTTTTTCTACATGACATGTCCATGCCATCAGCTGACCTCATACCTTATCTTCAGAGCACTTCCACACCAGGCCCCTTCTCCATTCCTTTTCCACTCTGTTTCAAGTGTCTTTCTGTGCATTAACTGGGGTAGGCTTCTTTGCATTAGCACATGTTCAGTTCATCTTATAACTGTGAGGGCAGTGTCCTTCAGCTGCCAAATCCTCTCGTGTTTGATTCCTTCTTGTGGAATTAACCTTGTTAATATTTGCCAAATTGATCTACAGAGTTAAACACTCTCCATTAGAATCCTCATTGAATCCTTTGCAGAAATTGTCAACCTGATTTAAAATTTATATTGAAATGTAAGGGCCCCCCAAATAGCCAAAACAGCCCTAGAAAAAGAACAAAGTAAAAGGACTCATGCTTCCCAATTTCAATATTTTTTCAAATCAATGATAATCTAGACAGTGTGCCACTAACACAAGAATGGACATTCTTAAAAAATACATTTGAAAGTCAGATATAAACTCACATGTATATGTTCAATCTGTTAGACAAGGAAACCAAGACTGCTCAATGGAGAAATAATAGTCTAGTCTACTCAACAATTGGTGCTGGGACAACAGCATAGCCACATGCAAAAGAATGATATTGGACCCATACATCACACTATATAGAAATATCAACTCAAAATGGATCAAAGATCTAAAGGTAAGACTAAAACTATAAAACTCTTAGAAGAAGGAACAGAGAAAATTATTCATCAGCTTGGGTTTGGAAAAGGATTACTTGATATGACACCAAAACCAGGAGTAACAAAAGAAAAAAATAGATAAGTTAATGTTCAAAATTTTAATTTTTTGTGATTCAAATGATACTGTCAATAAACTGAAAAGATAATCCACCGAATAGGACAAAATATTTGCAGATCATATCTGATAAGGGACTTGTATTTAGAACATACAGACAACAATTAAATGGGCAAAGGATCTGGATATTATTTCTAAAAGAAGATGAATGGTCAATAAGCATATAAAAATATGCTCAATATTTTTAGCCATTAGGGAAACAGACTAAAAACATAATGAAAAACAACTTCACACCCACTAGGATGACTGAAATCAAACACAGATAGTAAAGAGTTGTTTCGGATGTGGAGAAATCAGAACCCACAAACAGTGCTGGTGGAAATCTAAAATGATGTGGTCACTATGGAGGACACTTGGGCAGGTCTGATTAAACACAATGTTATGACATGATCCTGTAAATCCACTCCTAGTTATATACTCAGGAAAAATGAAACATGTCTCCATAGAAAAGCTTGACTGCAAATGTTTATAGCAGCATTACTCATGATAGCCAAAAGTTGGAAATAACCCAAATATCCATCAAACGATGGACAGAGAAACAAATGTGGTATTATATCTATACAATGGAATTCAGCCTATAAGAAGGAATGAAGTACTGATACATGCTTCAGCTTGGATGAACCATGAAAACTTTATGCATGGTCACAAAAAAAAAACATGTATTCTATGATTCAATTTATATGATAATCCAGAATAGAAAAATCTGTAAGACTAGAGTTTGCTGAGGAGTATGATGAAAGGAGCAGAGTGTGGTGATAGATAAATGACATGGGGTTTCTTTCTTGAGATGATAAAAATGCTTTAAAATAGACTATAGCAAACATATATCTCTAAATATACTTAAAAACGTTGAATTCTACATCTTAAATGGGTGAATAGTATGATATGTAAATTCTATCTTAATAAATCTGTTTAAAAATCTGTATGAGTGACTCATCCTGTAGTACGCCCACAATCCATGTATTGGATTGTGTACTGTTTTTCTTTTGTTTCTTCATAAGCTCTTTAGTCCCTTGCCTACCATAAAAAAAAATCTATATGAGCATCATATATCTGTTCATTATTTTTTAGACAAAACATCAAAAGGGTGATCAACCATAGGAAAAAAGCCAAAAAAATTGGAATGGATCAAAATTCAAAGTTTATATGCTTGAAAAGACAATGTTAAGACAATTTTAAAAAAGCCACTGATTGATACAAATATTTTCAAATCTTATATCTAATAAAAGATTTGTATACAAAATAAGGTAAACAAATTTTTCAGAAATAAGAAAATGAAAGCCTCAGGGAAAAATGGGCAAGAGATTTAAATAGACAAATTTTCCAGGAATATAAGACATTAGAAAATAAGCACATTAAAAGATAAGTAACATCATTAATATTCAGTTAATGAAAATTAAAAGTACAATGAGGACAACCAGCAAGATAGTGGCAGAGTAAACATCTCTGAGCATCAGCTCCTGTGATGGGGCAGTTGCTGATCACCCAGAGATATCTAGAGCACTTGTCTCAGGGCTCCAGGAGACCAGAAGTACATCCTGCAACATGCTTTAAAAAATGGAAGGAGGAGACTGCACATCTGCAGAGAAGATTTATAAGGAGAGCCCACCATGCCACGGAGGCTGGTGCCCATCCTCCACTGGAGGCACAAGCCACCTTGGGAGCTGTTCTGCAGTCTCTCTGGGAAACCACAGTCTAGTCCTGCATGAGTTGGATTATTCCACACAGCTGTGGCTCTGTCCTTACCCCTGGCAAAGGAGAAAGTTGGGATAAGATTCACTGGTTCTTGGGGCAATGAGGGTAGCTTGAACCTCCACAGCTTATAGCACTAACTACTTCCTTGGCTCCTACTACAAAACCAGCAAGGGAGAAGGGCATGAAGCCCTAAATAAAGAAGAAAACTGCCCCAGAATAAATACTCTAGTAAGCCAATGCCAAGACACCAACAAAAAATTACATTCCACATCAAGAAACAGGAAGGTATTACCCAGTTAAAGGAACAAGATAAGCCTCCAGATGACATAAAGGAGTTGAGACAATTAATCATAGATGGTCAAGCAAATCTCCTTAATAAATTCAATGAGATGGCTAAAGAAATTAAGGATATTAAGAATACACTGGATGAGCACAAAGAAGAATTTGAAAGTATACATAGAAAAATAGCAGATCTTATGGGAATGTAAGGTACAATAAATGAAATTAAAAATACACTGGAATCATATAATAGCAGATTTGAGGATGCAGAATAAAGGATTAAGGAGCTTGAGGAAATGACCTCTGAAAGTGAACATACAAAAGAACAAATGAAGAAATGATTGGAAAAACTTGAAGAACATCTCAGGGAACTAAAGGACAGCAAGAAACATTCAAACATACATGACATGTGTGTCCCAGAAGGAGAAGAGAAGGGAAAAGGGGCAGAAGGAATATTTGAAGAAATAATCGTAGAAAATTTCCCAATCCTATTGAAGGACATAGATATCCATGTCCAAGAAGCATGACATACTCCCATCAGAAAAAATCTGGATAAACCAACTCTGAGACACATACTAATGAGAATGCCAAATGCCAAAGACAGAGAGACTTCTGAGATCAGCAAGAGAAAAGCAATGCTTAATGTATAAGAGATATCCAATAAAATTAAGTGCTGATTTCTCACCAGAAACTGTGGAGGTAAGAACACAGTGGTGTGATATATTTAAGATACTGGAAGAGAAAAATTTTCAGCTGAGAATCTTATATCTGGCAAAATTATCTTTCAAAAATGAGGGCGAGCTTAGACTATTCACAGATAGAAACTGACAGTGTTTGCAACCAAGTGATGTGCTTTGCCGGAAATTCTAAAGGGTGTGCTACAGCCTGAAAAGAAAAGACAGGAGAGAGAGTCCTGGAAGAGAGTCTAGAAATGAAGATTATATCAATAAAAGTTACCAAAAGTGTCAAAAGAGTGGTGAAAATAAAATATGACAGATAAAACCCAAATATTAAGGAATAAATTTAACCAATGATGTAAAGCACTTGTATTCAGAAAACTACAGCTCATTGTAAAATAAATAAATAAATAAATAAAAAACACCTAAATAATTGGAAGAACATTCCATGCTCATGGACTGAAAGACTAAATATCATTAAGATGTCAATTCTACTCAAATTGATATACAGATTCAATGCAATCCCAATCGAAACTCCACCAGTATTAAAAAAAATAAATAAATGGAAAACATGATTATCAAATTTATTTGGAAGGGTAAGGGGTCCTGAAGAGCCAGAAATAACTTAAAAAGGAATAGCAAGGTTGGAAGACACTCATTTCCAGACTTTAAGTTATATTACCTAGCTACAGTGATTAAAAAAAAACAAACAGCATGGTATTGGCATAAAGACAGACACATAGACCAATGGAACCAAACTGGTAGTTGAAAAACAGACCCTCACATCTATGGTCAAATGATTTTTGACTAGTCTGTCAAACCCACCCAACTTGGGTACAACACTCCATTCAACCAATGGTGCTGAGAAAATTGGATATCCATAGAAAAAGAAGGAAAGAGGACCCCTATCTCACACCCTATACAAAAATTATCTCAAAATGAATCAAATACCTAAATTTAAAAGCAAGAACCATAAAGCTTCTAGAAGAAAATATAGGAAAATATCTTCAAGGCCTGATGGTAGGTGATGGATTCTTAAAGGAGATAAGAGAAGGACTGAGATGGATTATTGATATTTAATGTATGTAGAAATTTTAATTAGCTTTACTGTAAAAGAGTGGAAATGTACAGAGTTGATGGTAACACATTATAGTGATAACAGCTGGTTCATGAATGGGGATGTCGCTGAAAATGGTAGTCTAGGGATGTAAATGCCAATTGACAGCGAGCTAAAGAATAATCTAGGGACTGAATAGCACAGTAAAGTTAGAGGTGGATGAGAATAGTGGTTGATGGTACAGATGCAAGAATGTCTTTTGTGAGTTAGAGCAGGTGTACATCAGTATTGCAGGGTGGTGAGAATATGGAGAAGCATGGGGAAAATACAACTGGAGTGACCTATGGTGTGTGGTTAGCAGTAATAATGTAATATTCTTGCATCTATGCCAAAGATGTACTGTGTTGATAATGGGGGAGAATGGAAAATGTCTGCCAAATGTATGCTATGGATCTGGTAATAATCGGATGATATTATTTCATAATCTGTAACAAATATTCCACCAGGGTGTGGTGTTTTGATAGAAGGGTGTTGTTTGGGAATTCTGCACATGTTCATGATTGTTTTGTAAGTTTACAACTTCTGTCATAAAAATATATTTAAAAATAATAATAGGGTGTATTTGGGGGAAAATACACCAAGTTTAAGATAAGGACAATAATTAGTAGTAAGATTTTGACAATATTCTTTCATAATTTGTAGGAAATTTCTCACAACAATTCATGGTGTTGGTGGAGGGTTGGTGTATGGCACCCCTGTATGATGTTATGCATATTTGCTTTGTAAGTTCACAACTTTTACTATACACTTATTGTTCATGTATGTATGATATAATTAATAATAATAATAATAAGGTGGGCTTACGGAAAATACTTTGGCTAGTAGTAATAGTTTGAGGATGCTCTTTAATCATTAGTTAAAAATGTTTTATGACAATTGGTGATAGGTTGAAGAATGAGAGCCCTGTATGATATTCTGTATGTGTGTTTTGCAAGTCCACAACTATTACTATACACTATTGTTTATGTATGTTAATGTATGAGTGATGTACTTCAATGAGTTATCACTAAACACCGATTAAAGTGGTGAATTTTTTTTAAAGAAATCAAATGAACAATACCAAGTCATGGAGAAAATACCAAGCAACTGGAAATCTCATACATATTGATACTGAGATTTCACAATAGTACAGCTACTTTTCAAAAACCTGTGATGATTTCTTATAAATAAAAACATACTTGCCATATGACCCACCAATTAAACTCCTATGAATTTAACCTAGGGATTTTAAAATTTACATTCATGCAAAAATCTGTCCACAAATATTTTAGTGTCTTTAAATATAAACATCAAAAACTGAAAAACAAAAACAAAAACAAAAACAAGTATCCTTCAACCAGTAAATAGATAAACTGTGGTCAATCATGACAATGGAATTCTACTCAGCAGTAAAAAAAATTGCAGGTAAACATAGCCCACATGAATCTTAAAAGCATTATGTTAAGTAAAAAAACCAGACTCAAAAGACAACTTAGTATATGAACACATTAGTTTGATATTCTGACAAAGGAAATATGAGAAGACAGAAAACACCTTAGTGCCTGCTAGTGTTTGGGAAGGAAGAAAGTGTTGACTACAATGCAGTACAATGGAACTAAGAGGTAACCTATATCTTGAATACAGTAGTTGTTACAGGACTGTAAATAAAACTGTATACTAAAGGGTGATTTTTATTCATATTAATCATACTTTATAAAAAAGAAAAATAGGGTGAGGTCACCAAGATGTCAGAGTGAGGCACTCCTGAGTTCCACCCTGCAACAGTAGTATTGAGCAACAAGCAAAACCTAACACAGCCATCTTTCTCAAGGCTCCAGAAAACACCTGAAGAGTTTCATTAACAAGGCACACACTGAATCATAAAAAGGCAACTTAAAAATGGTAAGAAAACTACACAGTCCCTTTGCAGGCCCCTGCAGCATGCCTCACTGCCTCATCAAGGAGCTGGCTCATGCTCTCAATGAGAGTGTCAAGTCCAAGTTCAGGAGAGGGGAGGGCAACAGTTGTCCACATATTGGGTGCATGTATATCTGTGACAGTCTGTCTGGTGGCAGCCTGAAGGACTGAATCTGAACACTCATTTCCAGCTTACAATCTCAGAATACTATGAAGGGGCAATCAGGTTACAGCTGCTTGGGGAAAAGGAGTGTGGACTTTGGGACATACACAAGGCAAGTGGGACCAGGAAGATAAACTGTTTCCTGGGGATGGGGGTTTGGTAGGATTCCTGTGGAGGGGCAATTCTTGGGACCATGAATGCAAGCCCAGGATAAGTTGCATGCACATTACAGATTACCAAGGGTAGAGGTGAGGGAAAGTGGGATAGCACATAATTGGTATACATTTCTGTTTGGGTTGATGAGAAAATCCTGGTAATGGATGATGATGAGGGTAGTACACTGTGAATGTGATTAATACCACTGAATTGTATGCTTGGGAGTGATTGAGATGGAAAAGTTTGTTAGCTATATGTTTCTACATTTAAAAAAAGAACGTCCAAAGAATCAATTAAATGCAATATATGATCTTATACGGAATCTAACAATGGAGGAGAAAAGTCTCAAAAGGATATTAGTAGTGGGGAGCAGATGTAGCTCAGTGGTTGGGTGCCTGTTCCCACGTACAAGGTCCCAGGTTCAAACCTTGGTACCTCATTTAAAAAAATGGATATTGCTGGCTCATAGGTAAAAAATTGAATAAAGACTTTGTTATATCAATATTAAATTTCTTGAACTTCATAATCATACTTAAGGTGGTTATTTAAGTGAATATCATTGTTTTTAGGAAACATATATGGAAATATTATATTTGAGGAACATGACATATACAATCTATACTCAAATGTTTAGAAAATGATAGATCAATAGAACTATGAACTGATAAGATAATATGACAAATGTGGGAAAATGTTAAAATTGGTGTACCTGTATACCAGGGAAGGGAGTATCAGTTAGGAGTTCTCTGTAGGAGTTTTGTATTGCTTTTGCAATTATACTTTAAGTTTGAAATTAAGTCAAAATAAGTTGAAAGAAAAAATATATATCAAAGGATATGAGAAGGGAATTAAAATGTACAATACAAAAATCAATTAAAATGCAGTAATGGAGGAATTAAATAACCAAAAATACATACAGAAAACAATTAGCAAAATGGAAAGTATAAGCCCTTCCATATAGTTACTTTAAATGAAAATGGATTAAACTCAAATCCATTAGAGCATAGACTGACATAATGGGTAAAAAATGATAGAAATATATATGGTCTTCAGATCCAAAGGTACAAATAGGTTGAAAGAGAAAGAACAGAAAATGATACTATAATACTGCATGCAATAAAATTATAAGAGTAACATAAAAACATAACACATGATTACCCATAAGACCAGTATTACCCAAAATACACATTATGATTTTTTCCCCCAGAATAGTGAACAGGTTTGTTAACTGAAACCTTGGGGGTTTGGCTGGTCAAATTCTTAGAAAATTTGCTTAAAACATGAATTTGTTTAATGGGAACATGTGCAAAATCCCTCAGACAAGAGAACATGCTCTTCCTAGAAAGTGAGAGCAGCCTGCAATTGGGTGGACTGCACTGGAGAGAGAAGAGAAAGGTCTTCAGGGTCTGGATATTGCAAGTCCTTCATAGGACATTGTAAGTCCTACGTCCTTGCTTTAAGGCCAGTGGGAACCCATCAACAAAGTGAAAGCTGGACAATGACATGATGAGACTTCTATTTCCAAGGCAGCCTTTTAGGTACAGAATGTTTTGAAATAAGGACTAGGGAATACAGCCAGAGAAAACAGGGATCTACTGGTGAATTTTAAATATTCAATGATGGCTGCCCACATTGCTTGATGAAAGAAAGGCACCTCTGGCAAGTTCTTTTGGAGAAGGAAGTCAGGAATAATTTAAGCTTCATTCCTTGGATACCACTTTGGCCAAATTCAGATGACTTACTTTAAAGCATGAATGAGTCAGCTTGAGGGGGGTACTACTGGTTCAACCAAAATTATGAAAGTAATTTCCCTTGTAAGAGTCTGGATGCTATTGTTGGAAAAAAGAAAAGAAAATAGAGTTGTTATGGCTAAAAGATTTTAAATGGATTCAGGAGGTCAGTCTGAAGATTACTCATGAGCAAATATAAGCCAGATATCACAAACTGCCATAAAGTATGTGAAGCCAAAAGTAACAACTGTTCCTCAAATCCCCAAGGACATCCTTACCATTAAACAAACCACAAGATAAATAACTCAGTTAACTCACCTGAAGGTCAATTTGAGTATCCCAAATATCCACCAACCATAAACAACTAGTCTAATCTTTTCCTTTAAAAATCCTTGCCTGCAAATGCCAAGACAGAACGTGGGACATGATTTGTGTTGCTACCAGAATCTGTGCTCCCCATATTGCAGTTCTAAGACCCCAAAGAAATCTTTTGTTGCTTTGCAGCTTAGGTTCTTAGTTCTCAGTTTGACACTACTAAGGGGGAAATGTGTGAATATTCCCTGAAAGACTTGGGTGTTTGTGGAAACAAAAGGGTATAGGGATTACAGCCTTTCAGAGGAATCCCTTCCTCTGCAGCATATTCTGAAAGTGCTGGTCCTTTGCCCCATTCTGAAAGCCATGGAGAAGTGCGTTTACTAATATAATTCCCTCCTCCAAGCTAGGGGCATGCTACTCCAAAATTTTGCTTATGCTCATTCTATATGGCCTCTGGAGGTGGCTCAAACCTCAATTCTGATTTTATTGCTCTTGGCTGTCTTTTCTCAGTCTGTGCATGTGAGTTTCAAGTGTCATCAACAAAGTAGGTTGGCCAGAGTATGGGGATTTTCTCTCTTTCTCTCCCCTCCAGGAGTCTATGTAGAGATTTCATGTCTATGGGGGCATGAGGTAATGACTCGATCATGGCAGGGATTTGCAAGGTGGACTAATATTGGTGGTTATAAGATGCTGGAATTGACCTTTCTGTGCCAAGGCTGTAGGGGAGCAAATATAATCAGGACATTTTGCACACAAGTGAACATTTCACAAATGTATATATAGTATCAGATGTATCTGACATATACATATAATAGATGAAAAAATATACTATTTTGAAATCAAAAGATTCTTGAAGCAAATAGATTACAAATATTTATGCAATTTATCAATGTAGGATTGACCTAAGACAGTAGTTAATAAAGCTGAACAAAAAATCTTGACAATATATAAAGGTGAATGGTTATTATCTCCTCTTGCTGACTACAAATGAAAGTAGCTTTGAAAATATATTTGATTAATGTAAAAATTAGCAAGACATACGAATATATTTTCAAATTTGAAAATAGAGAAAA
>JAQZBX010044687.1:0-21281 GCA_029593785.1 Cabassous unicinctus
ACCCTGAGGTCTCAGAGGGGGCGGGGGAGGAGCCCCCGGACGGGACGCCTGGCCTGAGCCTGCGCTGACAGGAGGCTCGAGAGCTTGTCCACCAAATCAGTAGGAAAAGGAAAGGAAAAGATTTAATAAAATAAAATAAAAACACATCAGAGAAGACAACAGCCCTCCCCTACTTCCCCATCAAGCCTGCGGGCTCTGCCGCCCTCCTCCTCGCCTGTCGGCGTCCCTGGTTCTCCAGCCGGGCCTGGGTGTCCGTTTGTCCTTCCGCTGAGTGAGAAGTCCTGGGGTTGTCGGAACAAGCAGCAACAGAGGGCTTTCTGTGGGAGCAGGGGCCGCAGGGCGGTGCAGGGCGCTCAGCTGCCCGCCTCCCGACATGGAGGCCAGCAGGGGCCCCTGGGTCTGCGCAGTTCACTTTGTGTGTCATCACTGACTCCGTCATCGCCAGGTGATTTAAGGAGGGTTCCAACCTACAGGTCGCCACGATGGAAGGCAGTCAAACTGGGAGCGGAGGCGGGAAAAGCAGAAACAAAACAAAGCCCGCTCGACTCCCGCAGCCTCGGGCTCGCCCTCGCCCGAGTGCGTCACAGTGTCCAGGGTGAGCTGCGTGCCTGCCGGGGGCCGGGACGGAACCGGCCCCGAAGGTCCATGTTTCTGCTGGTGACGGCAAACTAAAGGCAAAGAGAGAAGGGAGGAAAGCCACGGGGACGCCGCCCGGCCGGAAGGCCCTCCACCCGCAAAGCAGCTCTGCCGCGCCTGCGGCTCTGGGTGCTCTCAGGAGTGCGCAGCGTCTTGCCAGGCGGAGGGTGTTCGTCGGGGGTCCGTGGAGACGGGAGGGGGCTGGGGGCCTGGCTCCTCACGCTATTTCCAGGCGGCCGACTGGGGGATGGAGCGCGGTGGGATCATGTCGAGGAGGTACTCGCGCTGGCGGTCGACGGCCGAGGAGCTCTTGTGCACCGCCAGGCCCGGGCTGACTAGCGCGAGGGCCCCGCCTGCAAGGGCACAGAAGGCGGCACGGCCAGTCAGCCCGGGCCCCCAGGCCGCTGCCCAGAGACCCCGTCCCCACGCGCCTGCCTGCACCGCTGCGGTCAACTCCGATGCCAGCCTGAGGCGGAGCTGGGGAGGGTTTAAGCAGCAACTTGGCGCGTCTCACGGTAGCAAGCCCACAAGCCACGTCTCAGGTTGTGTGCTCTTTTTTTTTTTTCACCAGGAGGTCCCGGGGATCGAACCCGGGTCCCTCCACATGGGAGACGGATGCCCAACCATTTGAGCCACATCCGTCCCCTCAGGTTGTATATTTAGATATCTCTTTTCTGGTTTCGTGACAAACTCTTTACTCCCTTGTCTACCCTAAAAAAAATAAAAAACAAACCCCCAAAAACCCACAAAAAAACAAAAACAAAAACAAAAAACAAACGACTCAGCCCAGACAGTTAAATTTTGACGGAATGCTAGGTGGCCTTTAAGAGCAGTCCCATTCTCAAAGAAACTTTTTTAACTATAGGGTAAAAACTGAAACCTGGAAAAGGAGAAACAGCAGGACACACACAGCCGCCAAGGCACGACGCCCGTGTAAGCCAGGGCGTGTGTGTGCACACGTGGCAGGTGGGCGCCCCTTCTCTTTCACTGTTCTATCCTGAGCTTCACACCTCATGGCAGCTTGGAGACAGAGAGCACCTCACACGACCGCCCAGAGCGAGCAACACCGGGCGGCAGCGCAGGAAGACGGCGGGGGCGACAGGGAGGGTGTCGCGAGCTGGGAGAGTGAGTGTGCCGACAGGAAGTCCAAAGCTGACTGCTGTGTGACCTGGGTCTGCCCCAAACTCAGCTCAAGGATGACACTTAGGACAGAACAAGCGTAAAGGGCGAGGCTGCGAGCATTTAGGGACACCCTTTACCTAGGACGTACTGCTTGGCAAATCGGAGGCAGCGCTCAAGCGTCAGCACCGGCTACTTGCAAGGGCCCCTCTGCTGGGGGCAGCAGCCCCCTGGCCCGCCCGTAGCCCCGGAGGACGCCCACCTGTGCCCACAGCCGTCTTCTTCCAGGTGGCGGTGCTGCCGCCCTTGCCGGAGCCCGCGGTTCTCTCGGAATGCTTGCCGGCCCGGTGCACCAGGGCGGGTGCCGAGGCTGCGTTCTGAGGTTTGGGCGACGGGCTGAAGGTGTGCAGGACGCCGCGGGGGGCCGTGGCAGAGCCCCGGGACAGCTGGCTGGAGGCCTGAAGCAGATAAGAGTGCATGGTGGCTCACACGGGGCCAGAAGCGCCGAGCGCACAGAGCTCGGTGCGCCTGTCCTTGCTGCCTGGCTCCTCCCACCCCGCGGGGCCCCCCAAGAGTCCACAGTCAAGCAAGCAGATCAATCACACCGCGGGGGCCAGGAGGTGGGGCGGGGAGATGGACGGGCGGGAGCAGCGCGGCAGCCGGCTGACAGGCGGCGTGGTGCGGGGGTGGCGCCGGGCGCCCCGGTTCTGACCTGCAGCACAGCCCCGTTACTCCAGTCGCGGGCCTCTCCTGAGCGGAACGCCAGTTTGCGCCGGGGCTTTATGACCTACACAAACAGGAAGTGGAACGGGATTAACACCGCCCGCGGCCAGCGCGCAATCTCGGGGGGGCAGGGGGTGGATGGGGGTGCCAGGCTCCAGTGGGACAGGACAGTTTCCTCAGGCAAAGTGACGACCGGGGGCAGACGCCATCGCCCACTGGCTTCAGACGCCGGATGGGGACCCCAAGAGAACGTGCGCGGTGGCAATGGAAAGAAACCCAGGGGGCCAAACGTTCTCAACGGGGGAATCCAGAGCCTTGGAGAGCGGGAGAAAAAAGTGTTAAAAACTAAACCAAAACCAACAGCTTCGTGCCCACAACTTGTCTCTCTCCTAATTTAGCTGGAACATTGCTTACAAATGCCTGCCGTGGGTCTCAACGTGGCTTTCGGAAAAGTCCTTTCAGACAAGAAGTACTTTTCACTTGGCACGCAGCAAGTGAACGCTACGACATCTAACGAAACTGCAAATTAGCGTTTTCGCAGCCAAGGGCCACCATTAAGTGCAATTTAGACGTAGAGTCAACAGCCAGGCAGAGGAACGCGCTGCGCGGGACGAGGCGCCTGGAACATCTCGCCTTCTAGGGACGATTCTCTGCCAAGGAGGGGAGGCCCCGGTCCTGTGCGGCCCTCGGCCGAGCGCGCCCACCCCCTGCCAGCCCCCACGGGGCCTCACCTGCTTCAGTGACGCGTGCTGGGCGGCGGCGGGCTCCGGCTTGGCGTGCGTGGGCGCCACGCCCTGCTGCAGGAGGCGCTGCTCGATCTCCTGCTCCTGCTGCAGCGCCTTGACAAAGGCGGCCTTGAGGCGGCTTGTGTGCTCCACCTTGAGCGCCTTCTTCTGGTTGGAGGTCACGCAGGTCTCGCACATCACGGCGCCGCTCTTCTCTTCCCGCCAGCGGCACGTGAAGTCCGTCTTGCACTGGGCACACAGGTAGGGCTCCCGGGACAGCAGGACGGCGGCCGACACCTTGCCTGCTGAGGAGAGACGCTCGGGGTTCAGGGGGGCCGGGAGGAAGTCGCCGGCCCTGGGGGCAGCACGCGAGAGCAGACCCACAGGGGGCAGCCGCCTGGCCAGGGAGCCCCGGCGCCAGGCTCAGGCATTCAACAAACACAGAACGAGCAGAGACGCGGGTTGGACGCCCTTGGAGCTTATCCGTCGAGACACTGGCGATGCCAGCCTGGCCTCTCCTGGCCCTGCCGCCCAGAGGCAGTGAGCAACCTCGTGTGCGGTGCCCCCAACCCTGCCTGCGCCCGGCACTTCCGTGACCACGCCAGCTGTGTTCCAGCGCCCGCACCCCACTCTCCTGCCTCGGAAACCCTGGTGCCTCGGTTCCCTTGTCGGCAGGGGTCACCACAGCCTTTCCCAACTTCTCTATTTGTCACCGAGCGTGTGTCCTGTGCCCACAGCTTCTGCGCTCAGCACTCCTGGAGCATGACAGCACGGCCTGCATGGCCGCCTCGCTCACTTCCCATTGTTTCTACTTGCTACACTCACGGCAGCCTGTGGCTCCTAAAACCACAGTTCTAAGACGCAGGTGCACCTTCCCAGCCAGGTCACAGGAAGGCGATGAACCAATCTCCCTCCTGGAGGCTCAGGGAGCTCTGCCCAAGGGCTGGCTCGGAAGCGGCCCCAGAAGCTCCTTAGAGTGGCCCGGCTGCTCCCTGCTGCCCTCCCCAGACCTGCCTCTCACAGCGGGGACGGCCCCTCAGTGCCGGGCCTCACCTTGGGTCTCCAGCAGATTCTGTACCACCTCCTCCAAGCCCACCAAGTATATGAACTCATTGTTGGCTGCGCTGGGCAGGAAGTTCATCTCCGGGGCGGGGGGCTTGGGGGGCGGGATCTCCAGCAGCGTCTTCTCCAGCTGCTTTCGCAGCGCGAGCTTGGCGGCTGCTTGCCGGCTGGCAGGTGAGTCACTGGAGGCGCCCACGGAGCCCGCGCTGGGGGTGGAATTCGCCTGAGCAGAGGTGGCCGCCGTCCCTTTGAGCGAGGCTGGGGAGGGCTTTCGGGGCAAACACGCTGGGTCAGGAGCGTGCCCACCGGCACTGGCACTAGCCGCCCCGACCAGCCCCTTCCCCTGAGAAGCGCCTGGCGGGCGCCACGACAGTGAGCAGGGCAGAGTCCCACCCTGCACCCCCGGCAGCTGACGGGCCTAAGCGGGTTCGGGAAGCTCCAGCTAACGGCCGATAAATTGCACGTTAGAAATGCGTCACGCAGTGCGCTCGAGGCGCACACCACTGAGCCAGCGCCACCGTTAAGTCGGAGCAGGTCCACCAGCACCAGAAGCTTGCGCGTCCTCCCCGGGCGCCGCCTTCTCCTGACTTGTCTGGAGACGGCCGCAGCTCGAGTGTGCGCCCATGCCCTTTGCCCTCTCTGCTCCCTCAGCCCCTCGTGCCTGCAGCTCTCCTGTGTCTGGGTCCCCATGGCCAACCCACCCTGCAACACTGGATACAAAAGCGATCTCCCCAAAACCTGAAGCTGACCCCATCAGCACCCACAGGTTTTGGGGGCTGAAGACGCTTCCAGATATCTGGTGACAACTATACACGCCTCCCCCAGAAACGGACACATCCAAAGGTTGGCCTCCAGTCCATCGTGGGGCCTCCACGAGCCCAGGGGAGCAGACCCCGGTGCTCCCACCACTGCAGCCCCCTCCATCCTTGCAACACACACAGCAGGCGCCTGATGAAGATTTACGAAATGAGAGCAAACTGCTCTTCTGCTGCCCTTGCAGGTGAGTCTTTTATTCGTCCAGAGCATCCCCGTGGCAGGACAAATGGCAAGGACCTCTCTGGGACTCACCTAGACCCCTGCCGGCCGCGTTCTCATCAGGCACGGGGGAGAAGGCATGGCGGGCTCTAACTCCCTTGCAAGAATGGGCCATTCCAGAGAGAAAACAAAGACTCACGGGCCTGCCGGCCGAGGCTGCTGTGGGGCAACTACTTCCTCTCTGTCAAGGGCTCTTGCCGCCCCTCAGCGCTGTCCACCCAGCCCTTCCCTGCACCACAGCCTGCAGACAGAGGCGGCAGCGTGCCTCGACTACCCCCACGCCCGCAGGCGTGAGGAGCTGGCTCCCTGGGGCCCCTCACCTGCGGGAGGTTGACGAGCAGGCTGGCATTGGGGACGTTGGCCACGCGGATGAGGCCCTGCTGGATGAGCCGCTGCCCCTGGATCTGCACGCTGGGCACGGATGCCCGGGGGGCCAGGAGGAGAGGGGGCGGCCCCGAGCTGGAATGCTGCCTGATGTTGTGGATTTGCTGCGGGAGGGGTGAGAGCTGAGTGTCAGGGGGATACGCACCCTGGGACCCCCAAGGCCCTGCCGCAGCCCGCCCAGCCGCCACGCACTCCTCACCTGGGCGCCCCTGACAAGCGGGGGCATGACGACGTGGGAGCTGGGCTGCGGCCCCAGCTTTGAGGACGCCTGCTGCCCACCGCGGACCAGGGGGGGAGGGACGGCGCTGCCAGGCACCCGCGACGAAGCGGCCTGTGGGTGACACCCAGCCCGCCCCAGGTGGACACGGCTGCTTACTTTGAAACAGGTTTGCTTTTTCTGTACACGCATGTATTAGTTAATGAAAATACAAAAAATAACCAAAAAAATAATAATGATCCAAAAAACTACCGTGCCTTTCTCTTTTCACTAAACCAGGGAAGGAGAACTAAAGGCCGTGCGTGGCGACCAGCCCCCTCGGCGCCAGGCCCCCCGTGCTTCTGCCTGTCGCAGGCAGAGGCCCGTGCAGGCCGCATGGGGATGCCCCGGGCCATCGCCCGGAGAATCCCGACGACAGGGACCTGGTCTGCCTGAGGACTTTCCCGTCCTGCTGGGGAAGGTCGTGAGGCCCTGCCCGCCGCCACTCGTGGACGGCACTGGGGTGGTTCAGAGAACACGCCACCCCCGCTGCAGGGCCTGCTCCTCTTCAGTCAGCAGAGGCCGGTGGCACGCAGCACCACACGCCACCCCGCGCACCAGCAGCGCTGGCCCCATGCGCCCAGCTGCGGGCTGAGGACACTCACCTGAAGCGATGGCTTGCCAGCAGGAATGTTCTGGGTGCCGCGCACGAGCGGGGGTGGGGTGGTCACTGCACTCCCAGAAGAGCCGGCAGGCTGCAAGCGAGCAGCAGACACGGGGGTGAGCGGGGTGAGCGAGGGGCCTGCCGGCAGCGCCCGAGACCCGGGCACAGCACCACATTCTGGTGGAAGAGGCGCCCTCCAGGAAGCAGTGGCTCTCACAGGCTCTGCCTGTGACCCAGGGAAGGCGCCATCTGCGCCAGGACGAATGTGGGCGGGTCCGTCCCCCGGGCCCTCGGCGTCACTCGCCGGCTGGCCCTGGTGACGAGCCAGCAGGTGAATGAGGCCAGGACCAGAGCCTGGGGTGGGCCTGCCTGGAGCTGCGCAAATGCTGGGTAGGGTGCCTGTTAAGAGTCCACCATGGAAAGGATGCGGGCGGCCTCGGTTCAACCCCCAGGCTTCCAACAAGGCGGCTGTGCTCAGCGCCAGCAGCCCAGGAAAGCGCTTTCCCACTCATGTCAGCCGACGCCAGCCCGGGGCCGCCTGCCACTGGGGGGCCTGGAAGGAGGGAGATGGGACCCCAGCATCCCTCAGAGGCCTCTGAGGAAATGGGAGGGACGAGACAAGCACCAAGCCAGAGGAGGGGGCCCCTCCCTGGGCAGCGGCACTCAAGCCGCCGTCTGCGGTGGACCGCGCCTTCCGGCTGCTGGCACAGCTACCACGGGGCGTGGCAGGGGAGTGGCGTCCCCAGGCCCCTGCCCGTGATGGGCACGGCAAGCTCGGAACAGGCACCGGAGGCCTTCTCTGGCCATCGCTGGTGAAAGCTGCCCTGTGTCACGCTGCGTTTAGAAACTGCGTTCCAAAGGGCCTCGCTTGGCCCCAGAGGACGGTGAGGCAGGAGGACAGAAGCAGGGGTAGGGGCCTGAGGTCCAGGGTGCCCGGGAAGCGGCACAAACAGGGAAGGGGGCCGGGGTCGGTGCACGCCTGCAACGCCACGCCATCTGTGGGGAAAGGGGTCTTTCCAGATGGACCCTGGAGACCGAGCTCTGAGCCCAGAAGCGCTGCCTCCAGCATCGTTTTCCATTTCCAGGAGTGACAGAATGCTTTCAGTCTAAGAAAAACGAATTTCAAATCCTAGGGTCGAGCATGTTGTGCAGGCTGAGGACTGCGACGCCCTCCTAGCTGAATGCCAGCCACGGCCTGAGCCCGTGATGCCCCTCCGACACAGCCTCGGCCCACGCGACCGCGCCCAGCGCCTCCACGACTCTCACCTTCTGGGCGGCCTCCTTCTGTATTTGACTTTGCCGCAACTTTTTCAACAAAACAAGTTTTGCTTCTTCTAATCTTAACTCTTCTTTTAGTTGCTTAATCATCCTTTCTCGTTCTTCAGGACTACTTTTCTGCAAGAGCAAGAAAGAAGGGTCTGGGGCAGAGGGTCTGCGGCAGGAGTCAGGTCCCCTGTGGAGCCCAGGGAGAGGGGCTGGAGAGTGGCAGCCTGGGGGGGGTCGCTGAGACGAGGGGCCGCCAGCAGAGCAGGGGGCCAGCGCAGCTCACCAGAAGGGCCTCGGCGCTCGTCTCCCTCAGCACGATCTTGGTGAGGCCATTCACCCGCGGGCTCGCCGGCTGCTCGTTGTCGGAGAGCACTATCACGTCGGGCGAGGGGGCTCTCCTCTCAGGCTTCATGTCACTGGGGAGGGCAGAGACAGCGTGGTTAGCCACCAGGGCTCCCCGACTGCCAGGACGCCGCACACTGGCCCTCCTGGCCCAGACTCTCCTGCAGCCGGCTCTCCGCCCATCCCCAAGGACACGCCGTTTTGGAAACACTGTGGCGCCCTTCTCTGCTGTGGGCTCTGGGGCCGGCTCGGTGTCCCTCTGACGACCTTCCACCCGGACCGAGCCGCCCGCCTGCCAAGGTGCCGCCGCTCCCCTTCGCAGGCACCGAGGCCCTGCCCACTCGATGGTCCCTCCAGAGCCTCCTCAGCCCACGTCGCCACATGCACTCTGACGGCATGTGTGAAGTCAGGTGGAAAACAGAACCTGGTTTCCCTCAGACCTGAGCATGCCCTGCCCTTCCAGTCTGACCGCAGCGGGGTACCCGTGCCCCCACCCTCACAGACACCAAGGCCACCCCGCCTCTTACCCCTCTTGCCTCCTCACCTCGGCCTACCCGCCCCAAGCCACGTCCCAGAAACACTCATCTGTGTGAGCCCCCAGCCCCGGCTCCAACATGCCGACTCTCGCTGGCACGCAGGTCTGCTCGGGACGCCCCGGCCTCTCCTGGTGGCCCAGGAACGCGGCGCCGACGACTTGCCTCTGTGTCAGCAGGCAGCCACCACCATCCACGAGCCAGCAACGGGAATGCCACGTTCTCCGAGGCGTGTCACTGGGCTTCAGGGGCCTGTCCTCCTTGCTCTCTGGCTGGGTCCAGGCAGGGAGGGACATGTCAGCTCCCCGTGGCTCTAGCTTTCCCCTTAGGAAGCCTCGGGACTTGGGCCCTTCTTGGGCCAGCAGCACGTCCTCCAGGTGGCGCTGTGAGCCAGCTGCACAGAGCTGGTCCTCTGTGCACTGGGTCCCAGAGAGGACGTAGGCCCTGGGCCTGCTCAAACGCCCCACTGTACCTGTGTCCTCTGAGACGGGCTCTGTGGAAAAGCCATACCCGCTTCCGGAGCGAGCCACGACTCCAGGGAAGACAGCACGGACGGCCACGCAGAGGCTTCTCTTGGACACAGAGATGTGGGCTCGGCGCCCGCTCCCTTCACTCCCCCAGCCCTCCGTGTGCCCACCCCCACCGTGATCAGACTCTACCAGAGCAGCTGAGAGAGAGAAGGTGCTAATCCCAACACCAAGTCCAATGCGGTGGCCGCCCGCATCCTAGTATTTCCCAGCCAGAGACCAGCACGGTAGGGAACAGCTGCTCTTTGAAGCCTGCAGTTTTCCCCGCACTAACTCCTCTGCCCTGGCCTTGGGGTTCCAGCCCCGGGTCTCTGCGGAGCCACCCGGCTTTCCATGAGACACCCCAAGGCCTCGCAGGCGAGCAGAACCTCACTGGGTGGCCGGCACCACACGGGCGCTGGGCGGCACGCAGAGCTGCTGCACAGGGGAACTGCTTGGGTGAAGGGTCCCCGGGCGCATAGGCTTGGAGTGGCTGCCCTGAGTCTGTCCACAGAAGCCACAGCAGGGCAGTCCACAGGCACTGGTCCCTTCTCCTCTTGCTGAGGGCGGGCACTTCCCACGAGGAGAGGTGTCCAGAAGGGCGGGAGGCGTCAAGGGCGGTGTGGGCCCATGCGGGGGCCGGACTGCCACGGCAGCTGCAGCCTCCATGAGGACCCGTCCCGTCTGAGCAGGGGTCAAGGACTCTGTCCAAGATGCCGCCAGCCTCCCAGCCTCCCACCAGGGATCAGTTAGCACCCAGCAGCCAGCAGGGAGGGGACTTCCTGCATGCTAATCAGGCCGCCCAAAGTCACGTGACAAAGGCATTTCCCTCCCTGGCCACGTGACCCAGCAATGGTGCCTCCCAACCTGAAAACCATGGCAACAGCCAGTTTGAACTGGCCCGTGACCCACAACCTTCATTTTGAGAAGTGAGGGTAGGGTCCAGGTGCTGCTGGCAAATGGAGGCAGGCGCTGGCCGCGGGGGAGGGGGGCTTCCCGGGCCCCTGGGCGCCACCACCCCTTCTAGCTTCACCAAACAAACTTCACTGCGCTTTGCTTGTGAAGGAAGGCGCTGCATGCCTCAGTCCAGTCACGCCCCAGAGCTCGGGACCCGGGGGAAGAGCCTCCCCAACCTGCCTGCTCTGCTCAGTTAGGGTGCACGCACATGATGGAAACCCCAGAGGCCGAGGAAGCCTGGCTGCGGGGGCTGGCGGGGCCTGCGCCGGCCAAGACTCAGCCCTCTTCAGTAACTGTCTGGGCCCTAAATTTATTTGGAAGTGACGGGGTGTGAGCACAAATCTGGTAAGAGCGGCCACTCCACTCTGGGGACCATCGTGTCAAAGGGAGAGAGATATTACGTGACCTTCAAAGTCCAGGGAGCCAGGCCAGGCTGCTCCCCGCGAGCTGTGCGCCACGTCCTCCCGTGAGGCAGCCCTCTGCTCGGCGCAGGCCTGCGCAAACCCTGCCGCCTGCCGGCAGCTTCAGCCGGGGTTCCAGGAGGACGCGGGAACCAGGGACTCTGAAGTGAAGTCGCACCAGCTATAAATAACGACCCGCTGCCTGCTCGCGCCTCTGGCCCGTGGGTGTCTGCGCGTTCCCCTTGGCCCCGTGCCAGCAAGCGGGGGCCTCGCCGAGAGCACCCGGACCCTGGGCAGCCTGGGCCTCGGTGCTCTGCCCTCTACCCACATGTGGATGCCCAGGGCAGGGTCGCTGCCTCTGTCAC
Source organism: Cabassous unicinctus (assembly GCA_029593785.1). Lineage (NCBI taxonomy): Eukaryota > Metazoa > Chordata > Mammalia > Cingulata > Chlamyphoridae > Cabassous > Cabassous unicinctus. The sequence goes on from JAQZBX010044687.1 coordinate 10,915, forward strand.
CTGTCTACTCACACTTGCGACGCAGGTAAGAGCCGAGCCCTGTACCTGGCGTGGGGACGACCCCGGGGTGAACAGGGGGCCTCTAGCGGGCGGCGATGGGAAGGCCGCGCTCAGCAGAAGGGGGCAGGGCAGGGGAGTGCGAGCCCCCGTGCGGGTGGGGAACTTGGGCCCCCGTGCCGCTGCCTGGGGGCCCTGCGGCACGGGGGCCCTGCGGCTCACCACCCGGGGCGCCTCAGGAAGGCAGGAGCTAGCTGTCCCCGAGCCCCTGGATCAAAGCCTGCATCTTCACCAAAGCCCTGAAGACCCCCGTGCACATCCAGCCTCGAGGAGGAGGGACAAGCACGGGGCGGAGGGCCTGCCTCGGGGGGGAGACTCCCTGGCCCTACGGGTGGGCCTGCTCACACCCCCACACCCCCTCCCAGCACCCAGCCTCCTGCGGATGGAGCCCCAGGCACTTCCGGAGGGCGTGCCTCCCACCCCAAGCACTTGCAGCTCCCCGAGCTGGAACGCCCCCCACCACACACCTGGGTCCCCCCAAGACCCTTCCAGACCACCTCAGGAGGGCCCCGCCCTGGGGGCTCGGTCCAGGCCTGCCACCTTCGCAGAGGCGCCTCCAGCCCGGTGCCCTGTCCGTTCCGGGGCACGGAGTGAGCGGCAGGGCTCGGGGCTCGGGGTCCACCAAGCCTGCAGAGAACCCCGGGCGCCTGAGGATGGCGCTGCCTGCCCCCCCCACCCACCCTTGAGGTGGCACGAGCCAGACCCACGAGGGACAGGCACTTGCCAGCCTGTCCCCGCCCGAGCTGGGGGCCAGGGGTTGCCGCATCACGCCCACTCAGAGCGGCTTCCACAAGAACACACGCAGCCTCGGCCGGCCCGTGATGGGTGAGCGACTGGATGGGGCCCCGTGAGGCCAGAGCGAACCTGGCACGGCAGCCCCGGGAGAGGGACGGCAGCCCTGAGGGCCAGGACCCAGGCCCAGGCAGCAGCCCCAGGAGAGGGATCAGAGCCAGAGGCGCAGCACTCCCCCTGGAACCCCACTGGCTTGGGGTGAGAGATGGAGGGGGCCCGGGGTGCCTGGCGGCAGACGTCCTGTCATGAAGCTGTGCTTGGGGTCCCCAGGGCTGTCCCGCCCTCAGCCAGAGGCAGCTCATCTGTGGAAAGAGGCCCTGGCCGTGAGTGAGGAGAGCCCAGGAGGCCGCAAGGCTTCACTAGGCCGCCCCAGCCAAGGCCCAGGCTGGGTGTCCACCACGCCGCCACCTCACACGCGGAGGCGCTCGCGGAGACGACTGCCGACTGCAGACACCACTCGCCTCCAGCCTGAGCTGGGAGAGCTCCCGGGCGGGTGGGGGAGGTCCGTGCTCGAGGCCGGCCCAAGCCCGCGGGACCGGGTCAAAGGCCAACGGCTGCGGCAGCAAGGCCACGACGAGCCGCGCCTGCTGCCCCTTGTCCCCGCTGCCCAGGAAGGGCCACCAAGGCCTGGGCCCCGAGGGAGCCCCAAGATGGAGGCCGCTCCAGGAGGCCCAGCTCAGCTGCAGCCTCAGGGGGGCAGAAGTGAGCAGAGGGGCAGCCTGGGGGGTGGGGGGCGCTGCACCGAGGCGCCTGCAGAGCCCCCGCTGCTCCCTGCATCTGCAGCCTCAGCCACCCCCTGGGCCTCCTGGAACCGAGCTGCAGGGACAGCTGCGGGGAAGCCGCAGGGAGGTCCCGGACCTGTGAGCAGACACCGCCTGCTTCCCCCAAGTCCCGGAACCTTGAAACCGCACAGATGGCACAGGCTGCTGGCCCACGGCCTTCAATGTGCCCCAGCAGAGGCGCCCAAGGCTCCACCCCAGAGGAAGCAGGAAGAGAGGAGGAGGGAAGGAAGGGGGTCCCGGAACCAGAAGCCCCAACCCCAGGGCCGCGGCAGGCCCGCAGAGGACGCCCGGCAGAGCAGACAGAGCCCGGGGAAGCAGGAGCAGCGCGGGGGAGCAGCAGAGGCGGCCGGCTGCCGCGGGCGCCCCGGGCCCTACAGCGGGATCCGACGGGCAAAGCCAGAAGGCGACTCCCCAGCCTCGATTCGGCCTTCCCCTTGGAGAGCAAGCGCTGAGCCCTGGCTGCACATGGGCACCCAACATGGCTGGGGTCCCCCCAGACACGGCGCAGCCTCCTGCCCCGCCCCTCCTCAATGCCCTGTGCCTGCCCAGCCCCTCTGCAGACTCCCCTGGCCCCGCTCTCACACCCTCAGGGCCGGGAGGGCAGAAAGCGCTTTGTTCCTGTTACTGAAGCCTTTGAGGCGAGTGGCTGGGATGTGATTTGGAAGTGGCTGTTTTCCTGGAGACTTTGGTCCCATCGCTCTGGGGTCTGCAGGGCGCGTGCCCCAGCTGCATCTGGACGGGGTGCCGAGGCTGCGGGAGGGGAGGCGAGCGGGCTCCCCCAGGGCCTGGCCGCCAGCTACGGGGGCCTGGGCGCACCAGAACCTGCGTGGGGAGGAGCCGCCGCAGCACCTGCACCTCAAGCGTGAGCTGGCGCCCCAGCACGCACCCTGCTCGCGCTCCCAGGCTGGAGGGCGGCCTCTACCCCACGCGGCCCTGCACAGTCCTCACGGCGGCTGCCACGAGAGCCTCCCCAGGCCACGCACCAGGTGGCCAGGACGGCTGCAGCAGGCTCACTGGTGCCCCAGCGGAGCACAGGCTGCTCGGGACCCCCATCCCGGCAGCCTCTGACTCGGGCTGTAAAAGGCCGCTTTTGGTCACAAAGGTTTGTATTTACACCTAAAGGAGACTGCGCAGCCACGTGGTGACAGCAGCGTCGCGACACGGACTGCTCTCGGGACCACCGCGGCCACCCCTGCCGCCAGGGTCTTCCAGGAGTGGGTGGGCAGGATCTGGAAGGACCTGGCTGCTGGCGGCGGGTGGCAGGAAACACAGCGGGAGAACCTGGGCACGGCACAGGCCAGCGCCTTCCGCCCTGGCCCCCGCAGGAAGGAGCCGGAGTGCACTCACGAGGCCCCTGGCGGGCTGGGCAGCGAGGGGAGGTGGACGCGCACCTCCTCAGAGGCCGACCTCCCTCACCGACTCGGAGCGAGAGAAGGCTGAAGCCACAAACAGGAAACCAGCAGGGCTTTCAGGCTCGCAAAGCCCACGACCTTCAGAGATAGAACCAAAAGCGCTCGCTCTGCCTGGCAATCTCCCGCCCAAGTCCTTTTAAGTACTCAAGTGCAAGCTGGTCCCTCCCCACCGTGTCCTTCAGGCCCGGCCCGGTGCCCCCAGGCCGGGAGGACCACGGAGAGTTAAAGCCTGGAACAGCCCTGAAACCTCGGGGCTGCCCCTCGCCTGCAGACGGGCCACCGCTGACCCTAAGCCAGGAACCCAAGCAGCCAATCAGCGAGGTGCTCAGCCCCCTTCCCTTCCGCCCAGGACATGCCGTCGTCTACCTCTGGATCCAGCTCCCCCAACCCTAGAGTCAGGGCTCCCGAGGACGAGGCCGGCTCTGCCTTCCCAGGCCTGGCCCCGAGCAGGCCTCCAGCTCTAAGGGGGGCCCCACGGACCACCCCCCACCACGCCTGGCGCCTGCTGTCCTCTGGGCTGGACCGCCACCTCTAGGGAGGTCTCCCAGGTCCAAACCACTGTCCTCACAGGAGCCATGGGCCACATGCGGCAGGAAGAAAGTCTCAGGACGGCGTCAGTTCCTTTCTTATCAGTTTCTCAACCGCCGAGCCCACGTCTCCTGGAAGGCCGCACAAATCACCCTGCTGCTTCTTGAGGCAGGACGGTGTCTTGAGGTAGCAAGCAAGCGTCTGAGTTAAGGAACGGCCGACACACTCACTCGATGCTTCCCAGACTTGGTACCAGCACGTTCCTCCCCACACGAGTGAGGCAAGCCTATTGCTTCAAGGAGAACCCCTGGCAGTATTTGTTGCCAGTGACAAAGTCCAAGCTTCCAATAAGCAAAATCCGAACTCAGAAAACTTGCATTTCCCCGTTCGGCAGATGCCCAAAAGATCAACTCCATCTTCTGAATGCAAACCTGACGCTTTCATTTAAGCGAAGTCCTCACTGCTGATGTCAGCGAATCTGGTATTTCTGGTATTGAATAAATGAGCTGTGGCAACATGAGAACACACTCTTCCACTCCAATTTTCCCAGGTCTGTGACGTTACAAAATCATTCACAAGTAAAATCTTCCAGGAGAAAAACAGAAGATTTCCAAATGGTTTATGTCGATTCTCCGCCGTCAAGGAGCCACAGCGCCACCGCCCTGCACGGTGACGTCCTTCCAGGACGACGGGGTGGAAGGTGGGGGGCCCGTGCGGTGCAGGAGCTGAGGAGCAGTGCGTGCGGGCGGCAGGGCCGGGCCCCACCCTCTGTGGCCTTCCTCCTGAGACCCTGCCTCGCCCGTGTGGTCGCGGGAAAAGCAGCAAACCCTGGTGAGGGAACCTGTTAATGATCTTTGCAGCTTTTCTGTAAATCTAAAACTGGTCTAAAACATAAAGAATATTCTTCTAAAAAAAAACCAAAACTTTGTTCCAAGTGCCATAGATGTTATAAACCCGAGTGCAGACTTGATGGGCAAGACGGCAGTGCCCACGGGGCAACTGACCTCTGAAGCCCCTGCCGCGCTGCACGTCGCAATGGAGGAGGAAACCAGGGTTACGCGAGAAGACCCCGACAGTGCGCCCCCTCTTCCAACTGCTTCTCTGCGCCAGGCGGGATTTTCTTCACGCGCCTCAACCCGAACAACAGGTCCTACACCCAAGAGTGAACGCAGCCACAGCCGAGAGAAGCCAGCTGTCTTCTGAAGCCAAGCACGGAAGAGATTCACAGATCAGCCGCCCTCTTACAGGGCGGTTTCGACGCTCACCTGTCTGTAAGCGAAACACCAGGCATCCCCACTTCTCTCAGACGGTAGCCGCCAGCAGACACGGGCCTTGCAGCCGACACTGGGGTCGCAAGGGGGCAAGCCAGTGCTGGGGAGGGGTCTCGTCTGTGGGCCAGGTACCCGTGGCTTCTCCAGCTGCCCAAGTGAGGACCATGGGCTGCCCAGGACTTCCTGTCTCCCTCAGCCCACAGACCCTCCGTAATTCCCCAGTGAATCTACGCAGTCACACGAGGAAACGTCCTCGCGGCCACTGGGCAGCCCCTGCACGCCCCTGGCCCTTGGCTCACCAGCCCACAGCGCCCCTCACCCTGGGGCAGCGGCCGCCCGCCCTCCCAGGCCTGTGCGCCCTTTAGAGAGGGCTGTTGGCAGCACACGTGCCCAAGCCCTCGGGGCTGACGTGCCTCCCCCAGACCAGGCCAGGCTCCATTCCAGTATAATTGCTCCTGGTGCAGAGAGGATGGCGGCAAGTAAGAGTGGCGCGGGGAAAACCCAGCCTGGGAAGGCATGGCAGGAGGGCCCCTAACTCTAGCAGCTACTCTGAGGCCCCACGCAACAGTGACATGGGCAGGGACCCTGCTGGAAGGACATGCCGCAGACCCCAACAGCAGCTACTCCAGGTGACGCAGCACGGAGGAAGCGCCCTGCTTACCGTCCACATGTGAGGCTCTCTCTGCTGCCCGCAGCTTTGTGTAAGGACCAGTGCATGGTCAAGGGACGACGGCCTTTCTCCACAGGCAGGGACCCAGCACCCCCATTCCCAGGGGGCAGCACGGTAAAGGCGAAACCGTGAGTGGCGAGGTCAGGCGCAGCGCCCCTTCCCCATCGCCGTGTGCGAGGGCCACTCAGGTTAGAGAACAGGGCACTACCGGAGGCGTCACCCGAAGCCCCCAGGCTGCTGATGGCCCATCAAGGCTTAGGGGAACCCGTCTCCGTTGCTTCAGGCTAAAGGCAGGTAGAGAGACGTGGGCAAGGGCCACGCCACCTCCTGGCAGCGGGAACAGAGGCTGCTGAGGTCCAGGGAAGGTCAGCTGGGGGAAAGCAGCAGGCTCTGGATGCTTCCCAAGTGGGGGCACCACTCTGGCCTGGCCCAGCCTCTCTCAGGAAAGGGGCTGAGGGGCAGCCAGGGAACTGGTGAGTTGAGAACAGACACCAGGCGACAACAGGTGCTGGGGAGGGGCCGGGGCACCGGCTCCGGGCCCCAGAGACGCTGCCAAGCCCGGCCAGCGCCCGAGGGAGATTTCAGGAGAGCCAGGGTGAGGGGCTGCCAACTGAGCACATCCTCGAGAGTGGAAACTCGAGCCTCTCCCGAGCAAGTCACACAACAGCTGGGTCGATTCTGGGCCGTCTCGCTGGAGGACTTGCATTAGCCCCAGAACATTCCGACGGACAGCTGGGCTGGCAGGCTGAGCACAGCTGCCACGGGGGTGGGAGCAGGGGCTGAGGTCTGTCCGCTCATGGCCGGCGAGGACCCCGGGCAGGGCCCACACGGCAGCCAGCACGGTGACAAGGAGCTCTGGGGTTGCTTCTACACGTGAACATGGAACCGAGTCATGCTCTGTGAGGAAAAGGCCACGCAGGGGCTGAGCTCTCGAGGATGGAGTGATGGACAGAGGCACAGACAGACTGATGTGCCTGTGACAAAGGGAGACGTGAAAGCAGAGTGCAGACGCAGCGCGCTCACAGAGCAGTTCTTTCCACGCCTGACAAGCTGTGCACAGCTGGCGCCCCACGGGAGGCAGCGTGTGCCCCTGTAAGCCCTTTGCAGGGGCTGTGGGACGCACGCTTCATGTGTCCCTCCCAAGAGGCCACAGCAAGACTGCCCAAGCCGCGGTCATGTGACTGAGGACAAGGGAGCCGTCTGCAGAGTGAAGGGATGCAGACTTTTCCTGCTGGTCCCATTTCTACACAAAACGGAGAGAGATGCCCATACCCCCACGTGGCTGTGACAAGCCGCTGCCCTGCTACGCTGCTTTCACATTCACTTTTGCTTTTGGAAGCGGTCTCCGGCATTAACGCAGTGTGGACAGTGCACTCACAGCCTGTGGTGGCCGGTGGTGCGTGCCCGGGGCTCGGGTGTGCCTGCACTGCCCCTTTGTGAGTGCCGACACGGAGAGAGGATGGGCCACAGCCAGTCACAATGCAAGCCGCCAGTGCTCCCCAGCCAGGTGAAGAGATAGCACCCTGGGCTGCTCTCCATGGGTCACGGCCTCCAAGGTCTAAGGCACGCACGGTGGGCAGACAAGCCCCGGAGCCAGGAGACGGGGGTGGCCTCGGGAGTGCAGTGCAGCCCCCATCCCACCAGCGGGAGCCCCAGGCCAGAGGGGACGTGAGGCACAATGGGAAAGGGCCGCCCCAAGGCCGGCGGGCGGTGCCTCCCGCTCCCCCAGCGTGGAGCTGGCAGCACACCTGCCCCTCACTCACCCATGCCTGCGTGCTACACTGGAACAGACCCGAAGGGGGGCGCCAGCGCTGCCACGGCCCCCAAAACAGGGCCACGGGGACCCAGGCCACACGCCTTCATTTCCCCAAGGAAAATCAAGAGGTGGAGGTGGCCTGTACAGGGGTCTTCCTCTCCAGGGCCCCTGCACGCCTTTTCACAACAGCTTTGGAACTCCAAAGTCAGCTGAGTGGCTCGAATCTGGTTCTGCCATCTCTGCCCCCAGGGACACACAGAGCCTGGCGCCGAGGAGACCTGATTCCAGCCGCTGACAACCCGGAGAGCAGACACTGCAGAGGAAGGCACGTTCAGAAATACCAAAAAGGCTGATATTTCCGGGTAGAACTTCTGGAGAAGAGGCTCAAGTTTTACCAAATTAAATGCTTCTGCACCCAGAGTGGGGGTGGGGTGCCAATCAGCTGTTCCCACCTGTGTGTGGGGACCCTGACTACTTCTGCAAATCAACAGTTTATAACAGGAAGAAAGGCCCCCTGTAGGAAGTGGGGGGAGGAATCTCCTGACAGACAGCAGGAAGGAGCTGGAAGCAGTCCCTGCCCACGTCGCGGTGACATCTGGGCTTGCCTCAGGGACAAGGCCCCTCCCTCCACCTACCAGGGAGCCGGGCTCTCTGCGAGCAGTTACGGGGAAGCCACACTGCTCTGAACATCCATACCACGTGTGCAATTCCTGAGTTTTCGTAAACTTAGAGTTGTACCACCATCCCCACCTCCCCCCAAACCACCTTGTGCTGCGCCGGCTGTGGGTCGGTGCCCACCCCCAGCAGCCCCTGCTCTGCTTCCTGTCTCGCTAGCTGTGTTTTCTGGACATGCCACGAGTATAAGTCACATGGCAGGTGGCCTTCTGGGTCTGGAGGTGCCCCGGCAGCAGCTGTCCGAGGCCCACCCGCGCCATGCTCCGGGCCGCTCCACTGCCGAGTGGCTTTGCTCGCCACGTGCCACGGGCACTTGGGTTGTTTCCACTACTGACCATGATGAACACGCTGCTGTGGACCCCACGGCCCCGTCTGTGTGTGGATGCGCAGCTTCCTTCTCTCGGGTAGACTCCTAGGAGTGCAGTTGCTGAGTCATATGGCTAGTTTATGTTTAACTTTTGAAGAAACTGCCCAACTGTCCTCCAGTGGTTACACTGACTTACGCTGCCACCGGCACCCGAGGGCTCCAGGTTCCCCACAGCCTCGCTAGCACCAGGTACTCCCGTATCACAGCCGTTCTGCTGGGGCGGGACCTGCTGGGAGGTGCTTTATGGCCCAGCACATACCATCTACCCTCGAGAATACTACGTGCACGCCTGGAACACACAGGCATCCTGCAGTCCTTCCACGGACTGACCTGCAGGTGTCAGTCAGGTGGAGCAGGCTGAGGGCAGGGGTCAAGTCTTCCATAACCGCGATTCAGTCTGTGTGGAGAGCGGGGCACTGAAACCTCTGGAACGGCCTACTGCTGTCATCAGTGCTGCCAGTTTGTGCTTCAGGTATTTGGGGACTCTGTTGTTAGGTGCACAGACACTCATAACAGCTGCATCTTCCTGAGGCAGCTGACACTTCTGTCTTCGTGAAGTGTCCCTCCTCTTTGGCTTCAATAACATTTGGTGTTCTAAGGTCTATTTTACCTGATAGTATTACAGTGACTCTGGCTCTTATGGCTACCGTGGACATGGTGTATCTTTCCCATCCTTTTCCTTTTGATCCATTTGTGTCCTTGAATCTAAGGGGTGTCTCTTATACACAATATACAGTGAGCTGAACCTCGCTTTTTTATCTAGTCTGACAATCCCTGCCTTTTGATTGGGGTGTTTCGACCATTCACGTTTAGTGTAATTACTGATATGGCTGGTTTTACATTTGCCATTTTGTGACTTGTTTTCCATACGGCTCATGTCTGTTTCTTTTTCCTCCTTAACTGCCTTCTTTTCATGTTTAGAAATAGTGTCCACTTCGATCCTTCTGTTGGCTTCTTTTACTATTTTCTAAAGATATCTCTTTAATAGTTATTCTAGAGATCATGGTAAGCATTATAACTTGTCACAATCTACCTCAGATTAATACTAACTTGATTCTGGTAAAACATAGAAAGTTTACTCCAATATAATGCCATTTCTTCCCTCCTCCTCTGTTAATAATTCTCATGTTCATATCTACGTATGTCATAAATCCTACCATACAGGATTATGGTTCTTACTTTACACAATCTACGTCTTTTGAATGAGAAGCGAGGAGAAGCATATTTGCACAGCCTTGCTAACCTGCACACACACCACTGCTGGGCTCCTCGGCCTGTGGGCCTGAAGAAGCGGCAGGTCTGCCAGGAGTGAGTTCTCTCACTCAGTCTTGGTTTATTTGGGTTCACCTTTTTGACCTTTATCTTTGAAGGACAGTTCTGCTGGAGACAGCATTCCAGGCTGAAAGCTCTCTTCCCTGAGTACTTTGTCGGTTTTTTGTTTGTTTTTTTCCCTTCCCATGTGTTTTTCTTTATTTTCACTCCTTCAGGGAAGCAAATGACAGATACATTTCAGGCTGTCTCCATACTTTCTTTTGGTTCTACAAAGGAGTGAAAGATGGTGCTCCACATGATGGTATTGGCCCCATTCTGCCCAAAAGTGTTTTTTTTTTTTTTAAACAATTTATTGAAGTCTATCATTCATACACGAACATACATAAACTGTAAGTGTTCAGTAAACATTGTGAACTTACAAAACAAACATGCATAACCTCACACAGGGCTCCCACACATCACCCCCCACAAACACCCTGCATTGTTGTGAAACATTTGTTAAATCATGAAAGAGCATCGTCAAAGTATTACTAGTAATTATAGTCCGTATCTTCCTCCCCTATACTTTTTTAAAGGATTTATTTATTTATTTACTTTTATCTATTTTTACCCCCCACCCCCATTTTTGCTGTTTCTGTCCATTCGCTGGCCAGTTCTCTGTGTCTGTTTCCTGACCTCTCTTCTCATCCTTCTCCTCCTGTCTTCACCGGGATTCGATCCTGGGACCCTCCGACGTGGGGGAGAGGCGTCCTGCCGCCTGCGCCACCTCGGCTCCTGGCTTCTCG
>JAQZBX010044688.1:0-21282 GCA_029593785.1 Cabassous unicinctus
AATGTCCTGAAAACTACATGTTAGGATAAAGGCAGTTAAATTCCAAAGATTAAACAATACTACTTTGAAGAAAATGGGCCAGCATTGTAAATAGAAATTCCATTCGTTCCTTTAAAAAACTTGATGGCGAATGACTTCCCAGTGTTAGATGTGGTGTAGGACGAGCGGGCTTTGGAAACAGAATGCCTGGTTGGTACCCAGGCTCCATCACTCGTTATGTGTAACTGTCACAAGTGGCCTAACTGTCCTGTGCCTCTGGTCCCCTCCTAGGTACCTCTTCATGAGGCTGCCGTGAGTGTGAAATGAGCTAACATGCTTAGAGCAGAGCAGTGCCTGCCATACGGTATGCACTCAATAGATGGTAACTCGAACAACCATGACTGCCATACTTATTCCAATATTTCTAAATAAGATATTATTCATATTATAAAATATAAATAACAAATCAAAGCAATGGAACAAATTTCATCTAACTTTAATCATATCTAGTGGACTAAAGATACAGAAACTAGATAATGCCAATAAGCAGGTGGCATTTGCCATATATGCTTATACACAATTACATGAGAGAATATTTTAGCAACTGTAGTCATATAGAGGAAGGAGTTTGCTTACAAATTGCTATAACAAAATCAGGCTAGCATTTTTGTCACTAGCACTGAAAGTGTCTTCACAGAGATGACCGTGGTTAGAGTAAAGAAACAGAACTACAAAAAGCACTGAGCCTGCAGCATTTAGAAGAGGAACGAAAACCCAACTCATCACCTGAGTGAAATCACTCAAAAAACTATAGCAAACAGAAGACAGTTTCTAATTAAATTATGTTCAGAATAATCTGTTTTCAAAACACAGGATACAAGTTAAATACACGCACACACACACACGGTAAGCCTCTAACAAAACAGCTTTAACTGTGAGAAACCTTTTTGAAGCGCTAATAAATTCCAGGCGCTGGCCTGTAGTTTGGACTCATATCAGTTATGATGCTAAACTAAAGGCAATTTATATATATTAAAGGTTATGTTTAAACCATTTTCAGTTCATTAGTCTCAAAGATGTTAAAGCAAATTGGAAAGAAATGATTAGAGAAAACAGAAGCATGAGTCATAGGAATGCTGCCTTTAACATTTGCTTCTACATCATAAGGATTTAAAAATAATAAGAGTCTAACCAGCAATACCAGAGAAAAAATAGGCCGAAAATTAATTCAATATAGTTGGTGGTTATATCAATCGTTGGGAGAAACACGCACATGCAAACTAAAGGAAGAATAACTTCCAGTTTGTGTTAGTAACTGTGACAATCTTTGCTGCTTAAACTTTGCACCACCACCCCCGCCCCCCCCAAAAAAAATGGTTAGAATTACATTCACTCTCAGAACAAGTTCACAAAAATATACATCTAGGTATCTATATGTGTTAGCTCATACTACAATGTTCTAAAAATTATCTCCCAATAGGCAACAAAATAATTCTCAGAATCATCAAATAAAATTATAAGCAGAAAAGAAACAAAATGGAAGTTGAGGGAAAGAATAAAATATTTCCAGGCAATTAAAATAATGTTATCTAGATATGGGTTCTGTTGCTTTCCAATTACATGATCTTTAATTATTCAGCTGTAAAGCAAATCTGGACACCTCAATTTCTTTGCCTGTTGTTTTTAAGTCTAAGAGAAGCAGTAGTAGCTCCCAAGAGAAGGTTTTTAAAAAACGGTGCGGAGGTAATGACCAAAAGCAGTATCTGTTTTAAAAACTAACCACATAAGAGTATAAATTCAGGGACTGCATAATTGCATTGAATTTGCTTTGCCACGATAAAACTTACATTCTGCAGGAGAGTACATTGCATACTTGAGTTAGATTAGATAAATAATTAGGACGATCATCATTTAACTAGATATGATCACAGTATTAATCTGTTAATCTGAAACAGACAAAAATAATCAGCATTTTACCTCTACGTTTCTGTAACTAGAAATAAATTGTGGGTGCATGGACAAAAGGGGATCGAAACAAGGCAGGTTAAAGCACGGACTGCAGACCCTTGGGGGTTGTCTCGTAAAGGCCTGGGTTCAGGGCACCGCCCCAAAGGCACCATTTACATAAACTACATGGTGGGTGACACCCCTTGGAGCTGTGCAATAAGGGAGGCCTTTCAGTGACTGCTACGTGGATTAAAATTGGTTTCTTTTCATTTTGGTGATATCTGTAAAAGAAATTAATATAGTCTAAATTTTTTATTTGAACTATTTGATAACTGGCTACTTCCTTGCAATTTCAGGACTTATGTTTACATTTGTGCTCACTGTCCAATTCAGTAAGGTGTCCTCGATTTGATTACCAGGCTGATGAGAAAAGAACAGAATCCAATTTAAGAAGTAAACAACATGTTCTCTTCAATGGAATGCCAAATAACATTCTAATGCTGAAATCAAAGTTTTCTAGCAATCTGAAGTGAGGAAAGAACTGAGTCATCATCGTGCACACAAGTAACATAACCAGGTCCAAATCAAAGGCATCCACGGACTACGTCCACACCGCCTTCCACGCAGATGTAGCCAAACAGCATCGCCTCTCACCCATGATTTTCATTGGTTTATCATTTCTTCTTGATTCTATGGTTGCATGATGGTTATAAGGCATTTTTATCTAACACACACACACACAAAGTTTAAGTAACACTCTTAGAAACAACTACTTAACTTGAAGGGATCTGAAACTTTTTTTTTTTTTAACTTAAATGAATCTCTACAGTAGCTAAGGTGTAGAAACACGTGAACTGCTTCACAGGTGTGTCAGCTAAGGCCCAGGGTGTTGACGTGAGGGGCCCAGGGCCACAGAGCCCCTCCCAGGACAGGACTGCAGGCCCCAGCCAGCGCGCAGTCGCTACTCAAACCATGTCATATATTCCATTACTCAACAACGTATTTGAAAGCTAATTCCACTTCTAGCTATCTGTGGATCAAAATGTGAGCCTCAATCTTGTAAAAGGGAAGTTTTGCTGTTTTCAAAGAATTATACACACTGAGAAATCATACACTGACTTTAACCTCATGGAATCATCTGAGTTGGAGAGTTAAAGAAACATTAAGTTAACTAGATACATAAATTGTAACCCAATTTCAGAAATGTCAAGATAGGAAAAGGAGGAAAAAACGGTTAAAATAGAAGAATTATGACATATAAGATATCTGAAAGGAGACTAATCTAGACCAGGGGTTCTCAAACTTTTTCATCTCAGGACACTTTCACACTCTAAAAATTACTGAGGGCCCTGAAGAGTTTTGTTTACATAGCTAGTGATATTTGCCATAGAAGCCAAAATGAGAAATCTTAAAATATTAATTTCTAAGAATAATAAACCCATTACATGTTAACATAATTTTATGAAAACTCTATTTTACAAAGCATATTTAGTAGGAAAAGTAGTATTGTTTTACATTTTGCTCAATAGGAACCATCTAGTTTCTTATATCTGCTTCTACATGTAATCTGTTGCCATATGATAAAGTATATGAAGAACAGAAGAACTTCACTGATATTTAACTGGAAAAATGAATAGTATTTTAACAGTCTTTCCAGATAATTGTGAATATTCTTCCTGAATAACACACCAAAATGTGTCAAGTGATGGTTTTTCAAAAGTTAGCTGCCTTATGGAAAGTGAACTTTTTATTTGTGGTTATATTAAAATCTACTTATCTAGTTGGCACTTTGAATGGATCTTTTACCCATGAAAATTCTGTAAGATCATGCAATAGTTATTTGGAAAACAGTTTATTTGGGCTATGTCAATCCTCCAAATGTTGACACATCTTTATATCAGAAAATCACATATGTTAATATCACTACCAATTTCATCATAAAAGTCTTGAAGTATTGCGAAGCTGTCAAGCTCACGGAGGGATATAAGTCTTCTAAAGTCTAGTTTTCACTAGAAAGCTTGAATGTTATTTCTTGGCAACACTGTCAGTTGTTTGCATTATAGTGACAAGCTCACTTCATTCATTTTCTAGAAACTGTCTGACACCCAGTCTGAATAACCACAGTTTTTCCATTAGATGTTCTTTCAAATAAAAGTGGTGTTCCATGAAAAAAATGGCTAGCTGAGCTCTCAACTCAAACCATCACACAAATGCTTTTCTCAAGACAACCATTGATCTTCCCTACATAGCAGAGGAGCTTTATGCCTACTTCTCATTTTGCCACATAAAATATAAAAAGAGACACATACTGCAGGGTGAAGATTAAATAAATATAATAATTTTTACAGCTTCTTCAGGGATAATGCATGAAAATGGTTTTTTGTTTTTTGTTTTTTTTTTTAATTAAACTGTGAGTGCACATGTCTTAATTTGCCACAGGAGTACCAGACATGGATTGGCTTTTATAAATAGAGATTTTACTAGGGGAACATCTCATAGTTCAAGGTCGTGAAATGTCCATATCAAGGAACCATCTGAGATGCTTTCTCACCAAAGTCAGCTACTGGTGATCCTGGCATCATGACACATAGCAAAGCAAGATGGCAGGCAATCTCTGTCAAGGTCCCTGCCTTCCCTGCAAGGCTTACTAACTCCCAGAGCCCAGGTGTGGGCAGCCAGGTATATGGCGTGTCTCTTTCCACGCCTCTTCTCTCAGCCTTGGCAGCACCACTTTCTTCCTGATCCCAGCTATGGGCGATCAGGCACATAGTGCCTCTCCTCAGCCTCGAGCTACTCGGTGGGCCCAGTCCCTCAGGGGCTTCTTTCCATGCCTTTGTGCTCTGCTGATTCTAGGCTCTGGGATGCCTCTCAGCCTCTCGGGGCTTCTCTGTCTTCCCTCTCATATGGAGGGTCAAAATGGCAGCTTCCTTTCTCTGTGTCTTCTTTCTCCATGTCTCAGTTTATATAAAGCTCCAGTAAGAGAGCGGAGACCCAACCTGAGTCACACCTCACTGACATAGTCAAATTAAAAGCAACCAAATCAATTGATCTAATCAAGGTCTCTTAAATGAATCTAATACAGTCAAAGGGTCTCACACCCACAGTAGTGGATTAGTTAAAACATATAATTTTTTTTCTTCATTCACCAAATTCAAACTGTCACAGCAAGGAATGAATAATTTCTTTGGTGCCACCGTCTTGATTTGTGCTAAGGTGTCTGCAAGTTTACCCATTAGTGTTTTTGCACCATTGGTGCAAACGTCAACACAAAGTAGGTTTTAGTAATATTATGAAATAGTGTTGATCTCGCAGACTCCCTGAAATGATCTTAGACCCCCAAAAGGATCCACAGACCACATGTTGAGAACCTCTGGCCTAGACAAACTTGTGATCCATTCATGTCATTTCACCTCACCAGGTCTCAGCCTAATTTACCAAAGGGTTTGGAAATTCCTTTTAATTCTAAAAATACTAGTTATCATCCACCAAACATCATCCTAACAGACTCTGATAATTTATGAAAGAGAAAATATAAGAGTATTTCCTCTGGTGCCTGCAAATAATTTAAAGTATTTTTAAGCAACACAGTAGAACAATAATAAGAAGTAGCCACAAACAACATGTGGTCTTTGGGCAAACTGAACCTGATCTTAAGGAAACGAGAGTCCTATAAACGCCTGGTCTTATAACACAATGAATCATGAACCACAACTGCCTGCCTTCATCTAACAGGTTTCCCACTTTTCACAGTTCTCCTAAAACATAATATTGCATTAAGAAGGCAATTTTGTCTTGGCCTCAGAAAAATACAATACGAATATACCTTTCTCATCTGTGATTCACTGCATCTTCCTGGGGCCCATGGCATATTTCAGCATTACTAATAATCTGATGTAATTTGTGTTCTTTACCGTAATTAGAAATAATAAGAGCTCCTCATTTAAGATAATTTGGTCATTATTATTGCAATTTTTCATCTTCAAATTTTAGGAAAATTAATGCATTTTAAAACTTGATAAAATTTTCTCACCCCATTATCTTCTGATTCACTTAAAATATAGATTTCCAAAGTATGTCCTCTGAAATATTAAAAAGAAAATTCAAAGACAAGGATCTTCAATAATTAAGCTGCTCGCTGAAGTACACAGGGGACTGGTACAGTGTCACTGAATGCAGACTCACGGCAGAGACTGTTTGATGTCGGTAGCTGCTTTGAAGAGGCGATAAAACAGCAATAAACCCTCATCACAAGATTTCAAATTCTCTGTGGCACTAATGCACTGTAAATATTGATTTGCCTCTTCAGGTAAGGTGCCTGTTAAATAAGTGGAAGAAATGGCAAATCTAATAATGAATTCGGGCAAAAATGAAAAGGACATATATATTTTCTTAACTGTTAAGTATCCCATCCCTTCTCCTCCTCAGTGTTCCCAAAGCTTTTCTTTTCTTTTTCCCCCCACTCTTCTAGTACTTTTTAAATTATTTAACCACTCAAAGCAATGACTAAACCTGTTCCAAGAAGACAGGCATAAGCCATCAAGGTATTTAATCAAAATCTAAAAATACTATGCGGTTGCATGTGTTCTATCAGAATTTATGATGCAAATGGCATAATTACTCCACATGCAAAATGAGGGCCCTCACCCCCACCTTCGGAGCAGCTAGACGCCTCCTCCGACTAATCCCACCATGGGAAGAACCAAGCCGGTAAAACAGGTGCCATGGGGACGAAACCTGTCGTCAGCAACCTTCCAATACACATTTTGTCCTTTTTTAAAAAGGTACTTATCAGTATTTCAAGCAGTGAGGCAAATTCCTTAGGAAGAAATTTATGGATGTTAGAGCAGGAAATAAGCTTTGAAGAACAATGAATGACCCAGAGAGGAGGATATAAAACCAATTTTATCACCTTCCTATTAACTGTTTTTATATATAAGCAATAAATATAGAACACTCTAGTGAGGAAGGTACCTCAGAGGTAAATTGAAATATCACATTTTACAGATGAGATAGATAGTTTAAGGGTGGGGTCAAAGGTCACACTGCTCCACTGTGACCCGGCTGGAATTGGAGGCCTTGTCAATTGACTCCCTGTCCTGTGCAATTTGGATTTGACCACATTGCTGTCTGGGAAGAACTAAAATATATCGAATCCTTAGGATGCCTACACTTACCTAGATAAGAGGTGGTTACTTGGAAAGGTTAAGTTTAAAACACATTTCTATATGCAACAGTATGTTTCAATGGTTTCCACTGAATCTTAGATATATATAAGAGGGTAAAATCCAATCCGAGGCTTTTTATTTGGGAAAGGAATTTTTCAAAGTCAAGGAGCAAAAAAATATGTGCAATTATCTAATGTCATGTTACTGGATCTAAACAAAAAACAAGAATTTTTCCAAGCTATACTAAACTTGTAGCATTAGGATTCTCATCTTGAAACTGATACTATAACCACTCTGATCAAAACAACCACATTCATATGAGTAAAAGTAAAGCAGGGGAAATCTGAATAGAATCAGTAGATTGTATCAATGTTAATATCCTGGTTTTGAGATAATACTATAGTTTTTTCAAAATGTTAGCACCAAGGGAAACATAAAAGAATCTCTCTGTATTATTTCTGACAACTGCAAGTGAATCTGCAATTATCTCAATTTAAAAAAAAACAAAAACCAACAACTCTGTTTTGGATTAAATCGTATCCCCCATGGAGACATGTCCTACCTCCCTGTCCCATGGGCATGGGCTCATTTATAAATAGGATCTTTGAATATACTATTAAGATGAGGCCAAACTCCATCAGGGTGGTTCTCAATCCAACACAAGTGGAATCCTTATAAGCAGAGGAAACTTGTACATAGGGCAGGAGTAGGGAGACAGGCAGGGGGGAGACAGCCATGTGATGGAGGAAGAGATTGAGTTATGGATCGTCAGCAAGGAACACGACATACTTCAGAGACAGCACAGCCTGGACAACCTGATCCGGGACTTCCAGCCTACAAAGCTGTGAGACCATACATTCCTTTTGCTTAAGTCAACTAGTCTGTGGTATTTGTTGTATAGCAGCTCTGGCAAACTAAGACAATCTCCAAAGAATTAAGTAGAAAATCCCAGACAAGAAAGGTCACCATCAAGGTCTGCAGCAATCAGAAGTTAAGGTTTCTTTCTAGCACGTTCCTGTAATGGTTTTCTCACAACCCAATGCTCAGTGGCTAAGCACACCTTCGGCACCCTGTAGCCAATCCTCCCTGCTGGCTCCGTCAACGTGCTTCACAGTCATACAACCCCATGACCTCAACCAGACAGACAACCCAGACTGGCACTCCCTCACCCTCCTCCACCCACATTCTTCATCCACGAATGCCGACAGGTCCTCAAAAGGCACCAATTCCTCCCATCCGACAGATCCAGTGATCGTGTCCCAGCACAAACAGCTGGCAGACTCAGAGAGCTTAACGGAGGAGAGTTTAATGAAAGGATTACTTACAAATATACGGGCAGGGTTCGCGAGAAGTAACAAGGGGTGGTGAAGGCCCTGCAGCTCACGAAGTGCAAGGGAGCCGTGACTTTTATCGGGGAACACAGCAAGCAGCAAGCCCAGGAGGCAGGAGGCAGCCCAGGCCTAAGGCCAGGCTCTTCTCTCTGCCCACTCTCCAGGCGACGCCCTGCTTTGTCTGCGTACCTGGTCTACCCAGGCAGGCTCCCAAACACAGGGCCTGTCTGCCGCAGCGCACAGAGACGCTGCTTGGTGCATGGGGCAGACTGGAGAGGGGTACAGAACAGAAAAGGAAAGTAGCCAGAGAAAATTAACCAGTTTCTACTTCTAAAAGCCTCAGCCATTTTATTCAATTAGTTGTGTATGTCCACACCCTGGGCCCCCAGCCCTGGATGGCATTCATGGTAAATGGCCACCCTCCCTGCATGTACACACACACGCACGCACGCACACACGCACACATGCTCACAAATCTACAGGGGCAGAGGCCAGAAATTAAAATTCTAGAAAATTAGAGAGGCTACAAGAAATTCAGTAGGGCCAGAGGAGAGAGTTAAGGATGTAGCTGAGGACAATAAAGCAAGGGGGTAGCTGTGGATGAACCAAACTAGGATCTTGTTAAGTCAGAGCTTTTCAAATTTAAATGTGCACACAAACCATCTGGCAATCTCACTTAAATGACTCAGTAGGTATCGGATCGGATGGACCCGAAATTCTGCGCTTCTAACGTCCCAGTGACATCCATGTTGCTGATGTGACAACCACACTTGAGACTCTGAGCAGCAAAATCTTAGCTGTGCTAAAGAACTGGGACTTCATGCTGAGGATCTTGGGCTCTCATGGTTTTTCAACTAGATTTATTCTTTCCCACCAGATTAATCTCCACAAATCACCCTCTAGAAAACAGCCATAGGAACTTTTCTAAACCACAAATCAGATGTCATGACTCAGAATTCTTGACCGGGTCAGGTCACAGTACCAAAAGATTTAGCCACAGCACATACCCGCCATGATCTGGGAAATGCCTCTACCATCATGCTCAGACCCTACTGGAAGGCAGTGAAGGTACCAGAAGGCCACCGGCTACTCCAGACTTCTCTGCTCTGCTCTCATTTCTACCGCTCCTCACCCGTCTAAGGTCAGCCTAGAGAGGTATCTAAGATGGCATCAGTGAAATCAGGCTTTGATGTTAATTTCTGACTAGAACTGGCTGCTTTCCTGTCTGTCTCCCTCACTAAATTTTGACATTCTTGAGAGAAGAGAACAAGGTTTCTTCATTGTACCCCCAGTGCCCAGCCTATCAAATGCCACCTAAGAAACGTGTGTTAAAGTTCTGTTGTATAATAAAAGAGGTGAGTGAGTGTGACTACCCATCCATCTCTATCCTTTCCACGTTGATTGTCTCAAGTATGATAGGGGCAGTCTTCTAGCAAAGAAGGAACAATTACAGATATCGCATATCATAAGGATACCAAAAAAAGGCTTCTCTGGTGGGAAAAATACGAAGAATTGCTGCTTCACATACTGGTGATAAATTCACTGGTCAGAAATCCCAACAACTTTACTGGTTTTTTTTTGTTTCTTTATTTGTTTGTTTTAACTACTAACTGCATTATTGTCTCTCACTCAGTATTTACTCCCCTGTGGAAATATTTGACCAAAAGCCAGTCTATATTTATTTTTCACATATAATTTTACAGGACACTGTATCAAATCCCTCATGTCACTTATACTTTACCAATTTAATTCAACAATCATATAATTAAATTTTAAAATTACCAACTTCCTCTGACAAGTAGTTTGTCTTTCAAAAATTGACACTGATCATTGATTACATTGAAGAAATCTTCTAAATGTTTAGTGACCTCTCCTTTGACATTTATCTTCTATTATTTTATTAAGGATTAAAGTCTTCAGTAACTGTCAAGTTAACTTTTGGTGATCATTATTTTCCCATTCCTTCATTATTATACCCTTTATTCCATAATACTATACAAAAGTAGAATAATTTTCTCTTAACTGGGGACTGATGATTCACTAATTTCATTAGCCAATTTTCTGTCATTTAATGAGATACATTTGAAGCTCCTCTAATTTGCTTGATTTTATAATTATTTCACAAGCACATTCACCATCATCAGCCACTGCACAGTGGCAAGACTTTTTTTTTTTTAACTGTCAAGCATTAAACTTCCACCAGAGTCACTACATTTCATTTTGGTCATAGTCACTTTTCAACTGGAGCTTGAATCCACATGGTATTAAAGCTAAAAGATATTCATTCATTCACTTATTCAGTCATTCAAGACAAATGTTTATGGCTCACCTAATATGTGCTAAGTTCTCTTCTAATCACTAACAATAAATACAACACAGTAATTATCCTCAAGGATTTTGCATCCTAGGAAGACAAGAAGGGTAACACGTACATGCTCTAAATCAGCGTCTAATCTAGGGTGCTGTTTCTCCAATAGCCAGGATGCACGGGTCCAGGAATCAAGGGGTGGAAATGGGAGTGGTACCACTCACTATTAGCCCTAGTGATGCACCAGGAAAATTTTTGTCTCCTTTCTCTACAACCCTAAGCTCTGCTGGTCTACAGGTCTTAGCTCCAAAAGGAAGGGGTGCATCCACCAGGAGACACAGCAATGATTCCAATGCACTGGGAGATAAGACTGCCACCTGGCCACTTTGGGCTCCTCATGCCTCTGAATAAAAGGGCAAAGAAAGGAATCACTATACTGGCTGGGGTGACTGATCCTGATTATCAAGGGGAAATAGGACTGCAACTACACAACAGAAGTAAAGAAGAGTTTGCCTGGAAAACAGGAGATTGATTCCCTAGGGCGTCTCTTAGTACTACCATGCCCATGACTGAGTCAATGGAAAATTTCAACAATCCAATCCAGGCAGAGCTACCAATGGCCCAGACCCTTCAGGAATGAAGGTTAGGGTCACCCCATAAGGCAAAGTACCATAGCCAAGTGAGGTACTTGCTGAGGGTAAAGAGAATGTGGAATGGAGAGAAGATAGTTATAAATACAAGCTACGACCACACGACCAGTTACAGAAACAAGGACTGTAATGGTTATGAGTATTTCTCCTTTTGTTATGAATATGTTTGTATATATACAAATGTATATATATATTTTCCTATTGTATTCCCTTATCATATAACACAAGTTGTATTAACTTTATGTCATAGTATTAAAGCTACAGGATATCAGTTTAAGAGTGAATATACCCAAGGACTCGCATCCTCTTCTAGTGAAAGGGTTAGTGCATTTTTGGTTCTGCACAGGCCACTGAATTATGTGAGGTGAAATTCTATGTTACTGCCCTTATTTAGAGAATAGATAGGGTTTAAGGAGATACATATGGGTGCCAAGTTGATAAGGGGTGGACTGCAATGGTAAAGTTCATGTGTCACCTTGGGTAGGCCATGGTGTCCCGTCATTTGTTCAAACAAGCACTGGCCTGATTGTTATTGTGAAGAGATTTCATGGATTTAAATCATTTGTCATTTGATTGCATTTACAAATGATTATACCTACAATCAACAAAGGAGATTGCCTTCAACAATGAGAGAAGTCTCATCCAATCACTGAAGACCTTAAAGGGAGAACTGATTATTTCAGCAGTCAGAAAGAAGAATTTCTATCTCTACTTCAGCTAGGCTGCTTCTCTTGGGAGATTCAACGTCATCACCCAGTTTCCAACTCACGGCCTGCACCATCTATGGAATTAGGACTTGCCAATCCCTATGGTCGCATGAGCCAATTCCTATGACAAATCTCTTAATATCTACACACACACATATCTTGTCAGTTTTGTTTCTCTGGAGAACCCTAATACAACAATGAATAAACAAACAAATAAATATAGACTATGTGGCAAGGTGATCAGTGCTATGAAGCAAAATAAAGCAGAGTAAAAGATCAAGGACAGCTGGAAGTTGAAGGAAAGTTATTTTTTTACTGGGATAGTATCACAGAAGCACTTCAGAAGCATTCACAGTATCTCATCTATTTTTCTGTCTTGGGTGTTCTAGTTTCAAATTAATTCCTTACCATCAAGCTTGTTTACACTGGTCATTAATAAAGCTATTTGGCACCAACTGGTTGCTCCAAGGCTGCAATAAGACTCCATGGTTCTGAAGCATATGGCTGTGTGTCTGTTTATATTACCTTCAAAGTGCAGAAATCTTTCATAGCTAATCGAATCCACCCTAATTTTTCTCTTTAACAAAATGGTAATGTAAAAGTAAATACTTCCTGATCATTTGTAACAAGCCTATTAAGTCTGTAATCACCAGCGTTTATTGAGCATTTACTATGGGCCATCCATTGTGCTGAGAACCTTAATGTCTTAACTGATTAAATCCTCAGAATAAGGCTATAGAACAGGTTATAATATTATTCCCATTTTATAGGTAGGGAAGCCTGGTGTTACAGGCTTATAGTACTTTGACCCAAGTTAACCTACAAGGCACTGGGAGAGACAAAATTCAAACCTCAGTAGTAGGACCACAGAGAACATGCTCCTATCTACAGAATCATGAAATACTAGAGGACTTAAAGGTGAGAGTTCTGACTTCTGCACTTTTATCACCAACTACCATTAATATCATCACATGGTAGGAGTTCGGTAAAGGCAAAGTATTTGAACTCACACCGAAAGAGGTAGAAGGGAAGTCATTGTCATTTAGCCTATGACTCCTCTGGTACTTGGATCTTTGTATTCATTATCTGCAGGTAAAATGATGAGCCATGAAAAATTTAAGAATGAGGCAAATACCCCCTCAGCTACAACTGGCAAACAAGTAAGGCTTTAATTTCAGTGTAATTTATTTGATTATTAAAGGATTTGCAGGGAGGGATAGGAATAGCACACAAGACCCCACTAAATATCTCTGTTTTCAATAAAGACATCTTTATACTTATTGTTTAAATAAAAATCCCCATGTAGCACAGGTTCCACAGTCAAACCTATTTTCAATTCCAGTTCTAGGTCTCATTTACTACCACTTGGCCTTGAGCAAGTTCCTTATCTCTTTAAATTTCAGTTTCCTAATATGTAAATTTTGAATAATAACACATTTATGAAAGGTTGAGTATATAGATAAATAATTATATACCTAATTATTTTCTATATAATTATGCATGAGAAAATTTATTATATATGATATTAATATATCATATATAATATTAATTTAATCATGTCTGGCATATACAACACACAGTTTCTCCTACTCCCTTCTATATTTGACATTAGCCAAAGGTAAGAATTCCAGGTCAGTACTTAAGACAGCCACTTCCCACTTCCCATTTACCAGCACACTCTTTGAGCTACATCAGTGTTTCTAAATCTTGGATAGCCATTGAAATGTTCTGGGAATATTTTTTAAAGTACCGACTCAGGGTCCCACACCCAGAGAAATGGAAGTTTGGTTTCGGATGACGCACACGCATTATTCTCCAGGTCATTCTAAAATGCAGCCAAGATTGGGACTCTGCTCTAGACTAAGCAGGGCTTCTCAGATGTAATATGCATATGAATTATTAAAAATATAGATTTGGATGCAGTAGGTCGGGGTGGGGCCTGTGATTCTGCATTTCTAACAAGCTCCCAGGTGAGATGCCTCTGCATAGCCTTGCTCCTATCTGTGCCGCCCAAGACAGTAACCTCCAGCCTTACAGGGCTATTTAAATTCAGTCCCATTGCAAGGGTGCAACAGCTACACGGGGTAAGCAGCTGCTGTATAGCACAAACATGCATACCTCTGAAATTTTTTAAGTATTCAATTTCGTGGGACACAGAATTTAGTTGGAAAAAAGTATGATTAAATAACTTTCATTAATTTTACACTCTGTTTTATTAACTTGTAATCAATAAGAAAGGAAATGGTCTGAGGCAGTTGCAACTGCTTCTTTTTATGTTTAATTTGAAAAAGTTATAGAAGGCGAATAGTGTTTCTACTTGTCAGATAAAGGGCAAATCATCTACACTTTCATGCCAATATCTGCACACTTTGTATCCTGATACATGACCAAGACAACTTCCCAGGGAAGTAAACAAATATTTACATAAGCTTTTTTAAATTAAAGTGCTATATTTAGAACTAACCCACTGCAACAATTCAAATCCTATTGTAAATGTGTATACAAAATAGAAAATTTCAATAATAATCAAGGGAAAAATAATCCTCTATTTAGCATTTTAAGAAAACCAGACACCTGCTTGGCTGATTTTTAATGGAGATAAAACACTTTAATATTGATAAGGTATTTCTAATATTTAAGTAGCATTTTTACAACTGTAAAGCCAAGAACATTACCCATAACTCTGACAGCCTAACAACCAAGCAAACAGAATTCAACCTAATAGTTGTTTCCTAGGAAACAAGCACAGATACGACCAGTGGAAAAAAATAAAAACAAGAAAAAGCATTGCAGCATTTTCAGTAGGCTTAAGAGAGAAATACATTTTAATTGTCAAAATGTCACAAATATGACAATATTGAAAATCATTTCATTGGAAATGATTCAAAGCAGAATGCCATTTTCATTAAGGCAAACGAGGTGTGGAAAAATAGAAAAATTAGAGTCCCTTCCTTTGCTCTGAATTAAGAAGGGATGGTAATCAATCTTGTTTGATTTTATAAAATTTATCTGCATTAGCACAAATTTCTAATATGCCCCCTTAGCTTTCCCTGCAAACATGAACATACATCAATTCAACATCCATCGATCCAATATACAAAAGAAGAGAGTTACCCAGGATGGCTGGGCAGCAAGGAGAAAGTGGTGTACCTGGGCACCATTTGGTACAAAGACAAGCTCACCCATGTTTAGGTCTTAATTCAAACATTGAACCACACATTTCAAAGCACAGATCCAAATAGCCCTGGGATGCCCATATTCTTGCTTGGCTTCAACTTCCTCATCTATAACAAAAAGCGTTTAGAATCAAACTTAAAAACCTTTTCAGCTCTAACAGCTTTTGATTTTTAGACAAAGTATTGAAGGGCTGTTTTGTCTAGCAACGTTGCTTACAAAATACTCTATTCTAAGACATTTTTAAAGTGTTTGTTTATCAGACCTAAACTTTGACAGTTAACCTTTAAAAACTGATATTGGAAATGTCCTACTACACGGCTATTAAAATGTCTAAATTTTGCACCAGCTTTTTAAACCAAGATGACATTTGGTCTTCTAGCTATGTCAGAAATGTGTCGGCTAGCCTTAATCTATACTTTCACATAACACGTCACTATAGTCTTATAAAATAGACAATATTTTCACCAAAAGAGTCTTTTCAGTCAAACGGTCAGTCAATTTAGGAACTTAGGCTGAATTGATCAAGTAATTCAGGCAAAACTACCAATTTAGTAGCTGCGGGAAGAAACCATCACTAAAGTGTTTTTCTGATAATTTGCCTTTCAATGATTGGTAGATTAAGGGAATGAATAGCAAAATGGGACTTCCAAGGGAGAAAATATTTACCATTTTTCCTTATCTCTCTTCTATCCAGTTTTCACAGAAAGCAAGATTAATATATTATAATTCATTCCCCAGATTCAATCATCTGCCATTGGACTTATTAGATCAATGGTAACAACTTCATGAATCAGTTGCACCACTGGAAAGGCCCTGAGAATCTACTTGCATTTATTTGCCTCTTTTTTATACATACTTCTCATATAAAAGGTAGTATAATGCAAGTTAGAGTGGATAAGTTGGTAATTCAAAAGGAAAGTGACTTCCAAATAATATCAGCACTTATCTTCGTAAGTACATTCTTGTAAATTAATTACAATTCATTTATACTTGGTTTCCTTCTTGCTTTTTATATTATTTTCCAGATTCCTTAATGCTTACTATTCAGAAAAAGCTAGGCAGCAATGCACTTCATAAAAATAAGCTATTTCATACATGATCTAAGTTCTGTTCAAAGAAAATTTTTAAAATATGGCCATTCAAAGGAAAATGAGAGGAGTAAATCCTAAAAGAATCTCATGGGTAGGTGGACAAAATTATGTGTATGATTGCCAGGAGTCTGACAAAGCCTGTGTTTGGTCAGGAGGTTGATCAGGAGCAAAATGTTAGATGACCGATCTAACTGCCCTTTTCATCTTAGCTGCCAGGAAATAAACTCAAAGCTTTGTGGCACTTAGCAATATGTGATTTATGGTATGGATATAGCTATAAATAGATTTTCCTTTGTTTTAGTTTTCAACTTCAATTTACATTTTACCTTTTCACAATTCTCTATTTTTATTTCCTAATTATTGTTTTTTATCTTCAGTTTAGAAATCAACGTAAGTCTGTCTTCTAGACAATCAGAGCATATATATTACATTACTGGATCTACATAATGTCAACTATATCTTTATACAAAGGATAGTAAGCTTTAAGTAGCAAAAATAGCAGGATATATACAACTGATTTAGCCTAACATGTCTGTAACTTAATAGTGCTCAAAAAGTATATGTTGAAGAGATTAATTGGAAATGATTTTTTACAAGCTTCAGCCTTCCAATTATGCATCACTCATTTCACAATAGGCCAGGAGCTCAACACTGGTCTTTCTTTATGAAGAATGAAAAAAGTAACTGCAAATCCAGACATAAATATTTAAAAAGTCTCATATGCTCTAAAGAAAACTGTGACTAAAAAATTCTTATGACCTAAATGGAGTATCTTTATAAGGAATTAAACAACGATTTGACAAATCATACTTTTTTTGTGCTTACATTTCTAAAAAGAGAAAATAGAAATTCCTATTGGGAAGAAAGAGTATTCAATACTTTATAATCATATGATATGCTTAAGAATATACCAGCTATCAAAGGGTTGGGACCATGTCAAAACATGTTTACTGAATTCAAACATAAAAAAAGTTAAATACTTTGATGTAAAAGCTCAGTCACTTGAAAAGAGCAAAATCAGGAAAACACCACTTCCTTTATTCTCATCAGTTTAAAATTTGCCATGGCTGACAAAGACTCCACCTTGACACATATGTTTGAACATTCTCTTCCCCTTACCTTTTTTTTTGTGTGTGTGGTGAGGTACTGGGACCAGGGATTGAACCCTGGACCTCATACGTGTAAAGCCAGCACTCAGTCACTGAGCCACATTGCCTCCCCTGAGTTGGTTATCAGGCCTGTCTGCTTGCCACCTGTTCTTTGGTTTCCAGGAGGCACTGGGAACCAAACCTGGGACCTCCCACGTGGGAAGCAGGTGCCCAACTGCTTGAGCCACATCCGCTCCCTCCCTTACCTTCTTTACCCAATCCAGTTACTGTCTAAATATTGGTAATCTATAGATTGACCCACCTTTAAAATTTTCTCCATTCCTCTCACCCAAATCTTTTCACTGGCTTTTTCTAAATTTGTTCCTGGCACCTCACAATTTAAATCGTCTGCAGTAATTACCCACCATACTTGCCTTATTCCAGTGTCTTCAGTCAAGTCAACAAATGTGATTTGTCTGTTCTTAGCACAGAGGATTGCTAGAGCTGGCCGACAGCAGCTCATGAGAGCAGGTTATTAAATTTTCAGGAATTTTTGACAGTTGACTGTTAAACAGAGCCATTACTAAAAATTAAATTATATAAATGTACAATTTAAAAAATTATATTAAAAACAAATATAATAAATACTCAAAATGCTTTATTTCCTAATTATTTTACATTTCATCTGTGCTCTTGATACATCTACTGCATCTGTATGATGGAAACACCATATAACGATGTGCTACCATGCATCTCTTCCATACTCCTGTTAAGCAACATGACTTTGGTGGCTTGAATTTGCTTTTAAATAATCCTATTAGGAGAATTTGGGGGAGTATATGTGAAGCAACATTGACCATAAATTAATAATTAAGAGCTGATAGTTGGGTACATGGGATTTCATTATATTACTCTTTAGATTTTGTGTGTTAAAAATTTTCTATAATAAAAAATTTAAAAGACAAGTGACCTTGCAAATTAGAAAGTTATAAAGATAAGTGAAAATATGCAATGTAATGATGCTGAATAATAGTCCCCCCTCCCCAAACAGGGCTAAATAAAAATACATACATATATATACACACATATAAATGAGGAGAGCTGCCTAGAGTCAGCACTCACCATAATCATTTCTATATTTTCTGTGCTACAGTTGACTGAATCTCTGTAGAACTGGCTGGGCTGACTTTACACAACAATCCTGCAGAAGAGGTTCTGTATGACTGAAAAAGCTTTGCTAAAGCAGGCCTCCTAAAATGCTGTTTCTCACATGTTAAATGGCTTTTAGGACGCAACATGAAATTTAATGGCATGATTAGTGTATCTAGATGTGACCTGAACCCCATTTACTTTGAAGAGTCTTGACTTTGAAAAGGTAAGTAGTGATGAATCTTACTGCAGTCTGATTTCTTCAATCTTCAAGAAAGATGAAGCACATTTGATCATAATCAAGTTACAGACATAAAGTACTTGCATTTTACCCACACAGCCTTAGTAGATCTTTTCAAAAAAAGAATTCAAGGGGCAATGAAGTAATGCACAATAAGTAATGGTGAAGAAATGTGAAAAATAGTCTTATATTATTTTGATGCCATTGAAATATATTACTAGAAGATGCTCAAAGAAAGATAACATTTGCCAATAAGAACAGTGGACACACAAGCAGAAACAAACAAAATTTTCAAATCTGCGTAGCATAAAAACTAGAATCTCAAAACCCACAGGAATAAAAAGCAAATTATAAAAACCAGTCAAATGTAGATAAAGATACTTTACTATTTATTAGTTTCAACTGATTATTTACTCCCTTAAAATTCTCTCTGTATGCACACATCTGTGTGTGTCTTGGGAAAGAGTCTGTGAAAATAAATGAAAAAATAATAATCTAGAGAATAAAACCTTTCATTTACTTAGAAACATAATATATTCAACATAGAGAAAAAAAACTGTTCATAAGTTTTATAAACAATATTTTCATGTCATATAGTATTTTCTAATGTTGCTGTAGATATTTGAAGTTAAAAAGTCTGTATCAATAATCAAATTTTGGTCAACAAATAAGGATAGTCACTTATTTGTAGGTGTATGAAAAAAACAAAAAGGCAAGGAATTGCTGCAACACATACATACAACATTTTCATTAAAAATGATGGCAAAGCATAGTGTCAAGATATGAAAACTATAGATTAGTAAAATTGAGTCAGGATCTACAACACTCAAGTTCCTGACAATGAACTTGTGCCATCATGGTTACTTGATTTGTTCAGTTCAAAATATTTTTTTTCATTTTTATATTTTTTCCTCTAAGATTATACTATTTTATTCAAGTCAATAAAGGATAATTCCCACAACTACAAAACTATGGATATGAAGCATTTAGCAAAATCAAATCTCTACTAAAGCAATGAAGTCTTATACTAGGATCTTAACAAAAGTGCAGCAATTTAGTATGTCTTGATAATAAAGGAAGTGAATGAAGACAGATGATGTAACTCTAAACCAGGGATCCATCATTTTAGATGTGCTTCCAGTAGATATTTTTTCTAATTAAGGATCTCAATTTTCTACACTAATAGAGTATTGCACTGGCCATTAATCAAGCACATCCAATTGAGGGTATAGATGTGGAAAGTTATCTGTGAGGTTTCCATATAAATTTATAAAAATTGAAATATATGTAAAATTGTTCCAGTGAAAAATATTATAAAATATTATAAATATTTCTTCAGTGTGAAAAACATTCCCATTAAAGGAATATCAAAAATATTGGTCAATAAAATGGTCAAGTATAACTTTGAATATGGACTTGTTGAAATTTTATATTCAAGAGGCACGAATAGTCTCTCTTTTACCAATTGCATTATCTAGAGCCTGAATTTAACTTAGTATACCATCTGCCTCTCTAAACCATCTCCAATAAAGGCCATGCTTTATATATTTCCTCTTTATATCATGCCCAGTCTCATGGGCTGAGAGGAAAGGGGAGTATACTTCTTGAATGCAAAACACTAAGCCAGTTGCTGCTCATGTACTCATGGATAACGAAGATGTGATTCTTGCTTTATAAAAATTTACAAGCGAAAGAAGTGTACAAGTAGCTAAAAAATAAAGCAGAAGGTTAAGGGCAAGCAAAAACTTAGAAAAGTGTGCTATGTTTAAGAAAATTGTTAAATCTTTAAAAGGCTGATAAATGCCCAAGAATCCACTTCTGGACAATCAAAAGAAAAAAACAAGGCAAAATAATAGAAAAAAGTCCTTTATGTGAATGTGTTCGTGAAGACTCAGAACTAGTCTTTGGTCCCTGTCAAGCCTCTCTCCAAAACAGAATTATTAGGAGCTTCTAAAGTAACTCAGGAATGGGAACTGCTATAGAGATTCAAGAGAACAAAAATTATAGTCAACATTCGTATGTTCTGTCAGTTTATATATTCATCCCAGAAGTTGTTTTTCAGATCCTTTATGGAAACAGCTAGAACATAACTAAATTAAACATCTGTAATAACTGTTAAAGCTTAAAAGACAAGGAAATTAAAACATGAAGAAGCAAAGAGAGAGAGCTTGAGCAAGAGCACATGCAAGAAAAAGAAAGATGGAAGCCTTATTTGCAAGCATTATCAGAAACTTGTAGGATAATTCACTCAGGGAAGCGGGTGTGGCTCAGTGGATAGAGCCCCCGTTTACCATATGGGAGGCCCGGGTT
Source organism: Cabassous unicinctus (assembly GCA_029593785.1). NCBI lineage: Eukaryota > Metazoa > Chordata > Mammalia > Cingulata > Chlamyphoridae > Cabassous > Cabassous unicinctus. The sequence continues at coordinate 21,144 of JAQZBX010044688.1, forward strand.
CGCGTCCCGAGGCCTCCTTGTGAGGGCACGCCGGCCTGAGCGGTGCGGTGGGCTGATGCAGCAACCTCACGGCAGGAAGCGGGTGTGGCGCAATGGATAGAGCACCCGTTTACCATATGGGAGGCCCCGGGTTCGCTTC